>JANRGW010007732.1:0-10394 GCA_024733675.1 Psilopsiagon aymara
AGAAAGTTGGGGCTGTTCAGCCTGGAGAAGAGAAGGCTGCATGGAGACCTCATAGCAGCCTTCCAGTATCTGCAGGGAGCCTATAGTGATGCTGGGGAGGGACTCATCTTTAGGGACTGTAGTGATAAGACAAGGGACAATGGGTTAAAACTTAGACAGAGGAATTATGCCATCCTCAAGCATGTTGTCTCACACCTCGTGTTTATATTCATTCAGGGACATTGCTTGTATCTACTCTTCATGAGCAAAATTCCAGAGGGATGCAGCACTTTCCCTTGTCCTTTCCTCGGCCCTGAATGCTGGTCCTCATAGAAGACACTACCCAGAAAGCAAACAAACCTGAGTTCCTATTCACAGTTGGATGTTGCTCATACTGCTCTGCTTGTTCCTAAAAGCAGATTTTTTTCTTACTTGTAAAAAACGGTGTTACAATGTGCCAGCTTTATGACTCATAGTGGCTGGACAGGTTTGTGACATACATTGATGTTCAGGCTTCCTACAGATACAAACCCTGTCAGTGAAATTACTTCAAGCAGCTCTGCAAGCCTGGTGCTAACAGTCCTCACAAGGACTATATGTATCAGGAGGTGATAGAATACTTCCATGTGGTTGTGGTACTGTGGCAAGTATCCTTTAGTACTTAAGTACTCCACAGCAGTAGAGAAGAGTGTATCAAACCAGTTCTTAATGCTCCTAAGTTATGTCTAGCTCCTCAGTAAGTCAGCTAGGAAAAGAAATCTGTCTTTTGTGGAACTAATTTTGGACTCAAATGTACTGTGTTATTTCTGCACATGCAGCCCAGAAATCCAACCGTATACCGGGCTGCATCAAAAGGAGCATGACCAAAAGTTTGAGGGAGGTGATCCTGCCCCTCTACTCTGCTCTCATGAGACCTCACTTGGAATATTGTGTGCAGTTCTGGTTGTCCTCAACATAAAAAGGGCATGGAACTGTTGGAACAAGTCCAGAGGAGGGCCATGAGGATGATCAGGGGACTGGAGCACCTTCTGTATGAAGATAGGATGAGAAAGTTGGGGCTGTTCATCCTGGAGAAGAGAAGGCTGCATGGAGACCTCATAGCAGCCTTCCAGTATCTGAATGGGGGCCTATAGGGATGCTGGAGATGGACTCTTCATTAGGGACTGTAGTGATAGGACAAGGATTAATGGGTTCAAACTTAAACAGAGGACGTTTCTATTGGATATGAGGAAGACTCTCTCTACTGTGAGGGTGGTGAGGCACTGGAATGGGTTGCTCAAGGAAGTTGTGAATGCTCCACCGCTGGTGGTGTTCAAGTCTAGGTTGGATAGAGCTTTGGGTGGCGTGGTTTAGTGCAAGGTGTCCCTGCCCATGACAGGGGGGTTGGAAGTACATGATCTTAAGGTCCTTTCCAACCCTAACTATTCTATGATTCTACGATAAAGGAAAAAATGAAAAAAGTAACACTGCTTTCAGATCTCACTTTTCTTTTAAGTGAAGATAACTGATTAGGGTTTCCATCTAAATGTATCCTAAATTATTAATGCATTTTTACAGTCATGTCATACACCTGGTAGCATCAAGAAACACGATTCTTATTTTTTTCCCTTCAAGAAACTCCCTTTACTTCACTGTGATGATGCTTGGGAGTATTTTAAAGGGGAATACATTGATATGATAAATCTGTACATGAAACAAAAATGTTAAACACGGAATGACACATAATAAAAGCATCAAGTCATTGTTTTTATCCTAAATTAATCATATTTTCACAGCAACTTAGAACCTCAGTACACTGAGATAAGTTAATGAATACCAAGAGATGAAGGAAGATTTCTGTGAGACAAAATTGCTGCAGTTAAAGAATGCTGATTTCTTACAAGCACAAGGAAAACCAGATTTTTTCTTAAAATCTTTTCTTCTTAATTACCAGTTCACTGGATGCAGTAATTCAGTGGGGGCTTGATCCATCTCCACTGTAGTCAGTAGAAAAGACTGCAACTGGGATTTGGATCAAGTCTTCACTAACACAGGGTGGGGTTAACAATGTAAAAAGCTATCATTTCCAGATCTGACTATCTAGGACCAGATGTGCAAGGCAGGAACTGTATGATTAGATGCAAACAATAAATAAAAAAGGAGTTGCCCTTGTTTAGAGGCATTTTCCACCAGTGGAGATTTTCTAACCATGATAGCGTACTGCAGGATTCAGTACTAAGTCATTGAGTGGCTGACCCTCTATCTCCTTTGGGGAGACAGGAATAGCTGAAAGAAAAAATGTAAGAGAAATCAATTCATGTCCAACTAAAGCCAATGAAGGTTTTAGTACTAGCTTTCTTCTGGTTTTATTTTCTACATTTTGAGTTACTTATCTTATTAGACTCTCCTATTGCATGATCCTTTTAACTGGTGTAGTGTATTTCCAGTTTATAAAAGTAGGCATTGTTTGAAACAAGTCATTCTCCTTGAAACCTGATTTGCCTTGCCATTCCTCCTCTCCTTCTCTTCATCCTTCTCTCCATGCTTACCTCTCTCCTGCCCTCCCTTCCCCTTTCTTTCTTCCTTTCTTCCCTTCTCTTCCTTTCATACTCTTCCTCCCTTTGTCCTTTCCTCCTTTCGTTCCCTCCCTCCCTCCAACTCTTAAATGTAAAAACCAAAAGCAACAAAGCCTAAAATCAAAATACTGTCTCCCAAACCAAGCACAAGTGGTCTGCATATGACAGTCTAACATACTGCAGCCATTCATCATGGTGGTTGCTGAAATGAGCATTCTTTGGGCCCCTTCTCTCTTTTACATCTTGTATGATAAGAGTTGCCTTCCTAAAATGGGTTGGAAATCTATAATTCTGATTTTCAGCTTTTTTTGCAATCACTTTGCAATTTTTTTCCACTGAGAGAAGTGTCTAAAGGAACTGGAAAGCAAATCTGCAACTTTTTAACATCATGTACGCTCCACGTGTATGAAGGGAAACTGTGACTTCTGAGGTCATTTACCATTGCAAAAGTTCCAATCACGTGTGCAGTGGGGGGAGTGGGGGGAGAGAAGGGAGTTATGAGGTTACTCATAACTGGATCACCCCCCAAAACCTAGTAAAATGTTTGGGCAGTTTTCAGCATAAAAGAGCCTGTGCTAACATGTCTTTAGGACTGAAAGTTTTCACAACTGTGAGTAATTGGATTAGTGTCTTGGAAGCAGCCAGCATGAAGAAGGTGCCTGAATAAGAACTGAAATTAGAGTTTTAGGTATACTTAAAGCTCCAAATTTACCAGTCACTACTTCCCCATTTATTATTGCTGTATAAGAAAATAAGGATTTATATATTAGCACAAAGGTAGACATTGTCCTGTTCTCATTTCCATTCATTTCTATGTCAAGGAGGAAATAAGCCACACCTGGAATGCAAACCTCCCCTGTTACTCAAAAAGCAGTTAGAACAAAACTTAACTGTAAAAAATCCCAAGGCAGATGCTGTGCAAGCTTATCTCTCCCTTGCCACTAGTATCATGTTTATTGCTATAATTGAAATATATATATACTGTGGCAATAGTAAATGAAGGACAAGGTGAGATGCAATTGTTTTATCCTCCACAGAGGAGCTTGTTATAGAAACATGACTTTCCAAACAAGAAAATTGGCCAATTTTATTGTGCCTAAAAAGGTAGATTTGAGGCATATATGTAATATATGGAAATAATATGGTGCAGAAGGCAGAAGATGGGTTTCTATGCTGTAGTTCAAAACTACCGCAGAATCTGTATGCACAAGAGGTATTGTCTCTTCAACTTGCTGGAGGTCAGCCTGTTCCAGCTGAGGTCATTCTGATTAGCTTGGGCAGCTTCTGAGACAGCTGGTAAACAGATGCTTTCTTATAAGTTGATGGTTTAGAATAAATTAGGCCAAATGCTTTAATTTTGATGCAAGAAATCTGATAAATACAGCCTTGTATTTCCTTTATTTTTCAGTCTGAAATTTTTAGGCAGAAAACCATAATATACTTATTACAGTAAGTTGACAACGTATAAAAATCATAAACTGAAAATGTGCAAAAGATTTGTCTGAGCTACAGCATCCCACCATTGCTACTGTGGTTGCTTTTGTGGGCCTCTGTAAGAACCCTGTGGCAAAAGTGCCCCCTTTCATTTATATCACAGTAATTCCCTGAGGCACCAAGGGGATCCTGGGCCAGTCTTTCCTGCTGGGTGTAATGTGTATCTAACTACAGGACAGACACAGTTTTGCAGTTTTTGCAAGGAAATCATAATGTCTGCTGGGAAAGCTGGTTTTGCCCTTCTGGAAAGAAGGGAGGGGTTCCTGTCACTCAGAATCAGTCTTAACATTTAGTTCAGAAGGTGCTTAATATCAAGTACCAAACTATGCTTCAGGAAGATGGTGAAGCTGCATACATCAGCATGGGCAGCAATTCTTACTCTTTTTCATTCTTTCTCCTTCCCCTGCTGGGGGGGGGGGGAGGAAGTTGAAGGGGAGATTGAGGGGGAGTGTTTGGGTTTTTTGTTTTGATTTGTTTTTTCATGCACTTTATTCAAGCTTGGCCTTAATTAGATTGTCCTGGAAAATTTAGAGTCCCTAAATTTACGGTCACCAGGCATTGGCTATTAAGCAAACACAGCCTCGGATGCATTGAGCTGGATTCTCCTGTCACTTCCTGTATTCCCACTTTCTCAACTCAACTAATGGCATATCACTGATTTACACCAGTGTAAATAAGATCCATCTGTTGACTGCACAAACACTCACTCGTTTCTGTTGTTAAATAATACCTTTGTGAATTGCCATTTCTGGTCCCAAAGTAATGAGAGTAGGGAGTGTAGTGGCAGGGAGGAACATGGCAGGGACAGAGGAAGAGGTCTGTACAAGGTCCAGGGGCCAGCAGAGGAAAATCACCTGTTGATACAGATATCAGATCTGCTCCACTTTGCAGTGAGCAGAAGTGCTGCAGTTGTTCAGTTTTAAGCTGAACAGGAGATAACAAAGGTGAAGATTAACGGTGTGCTTCTTTCATTTAAGCTGCAATAATCACCATCTTATGAAACAGAAACTGGTTAGCACATCAGTAGGTTATTGATAATATATGCATCTAGTAACTTATAAATACTGCTATCATATACAGCCAGCATGCTTCTCAATTCTGTTACAAATTTTGGCATATGCATAAATCATCTACAGTACAAAAAACATCAGTATATAATATATGCAGATGCATATGCCTGGGCTAAGGCACATGTTGAATGCTGAAATGAATGTGAAATCCTACTTAATTTCATCACTTTTGGAACCACAATACTGAATAAAATTTAACTGCCTGGTCACTTGGCAGAGATATTTTTACGCGGTATGTAATTTAAGGATATACAAAATCTTGTCACAGAAATGCGAAGTATGTTTTGTGTAAGTCAACAGACGTAGACATTGCTTCACAACACTGCTAACTGGATATGAGACGGTGAGAAAATTGCAATTATCCAGTAAAAATAGACACATGTATTAAGGGAAAAGTTTTTCTTAAAATTTTACATTAAAATGTATATTGAGAGAATGGAGGAGAAGCAGTTAACAGAAAGGTTGTAAACTATGGGGAAATCCATTGCAACTGAGAAATGACTGGAAACTGAAAGCACTTTCTTAGGCTTTAGTCAGCAGATGTACTGCCATTTGGGTTCAGTGCTGTTCATGCTCTCAAATCAAAATCACATGAGGGCCTTTGGGAAGATGAGTTTTCAGACTGCTTCCCCTTGCGATCTGTCAGAAGTTTCCCATTAAGGAATAGTACCCTGGCCTGGATCCTGTTAAGATCACAGATCTGATCTCAGCCTTTCCCTCTCTCTATCTAATAAATGACCTTTCATGAGGATTTCTTTACTACTGATTGTCTGTTCTTTTCTGCCTCCAGGTAATTTTTTATCCTCACTGCCATTTCTTTTTTCCCCTGCCTGTTCCTCCAAAGCAGACTTTAAAGGTGTAACTTTCCCAGAGAATTTACTGATTTCCAGAAACAGAATGAGATTTATCTTCAAGGAAACATTTTCCCCTCTGCACTTCAGCCTGTGGGTTTTTCATTTACCATGAGCTGCGCTTCCAAATACCTGCTGTCATCCTCTGGGCATGACTTCAGGGAGTGCTGCTTTGAAGCCACTTCCCACTCAAAGCTGCAGATTATTTTTGGGAGCCCATAATCCTGAGACACATGGCATCTCTCCTGATGCTATGCCCCCTAATCAGCTGATCGGGCAGTCACTAGCGGACAGGTGCAGTTCTGCCTATTGGGTACAGCTCCGGCACAGTGTGGGTCTTTCACAGGTATCCACTTTCCCAGTAAAAAGGACATAAATTGGATAACACAGGTGATGTGATTCTTTGTGTGATAGATGCAGCTGGGAGCCATGCACACAGAGGAGCTGCATATGGAGCTCAGCAAAACCTTTGCTGGAGGAAGCTACATCCCTGTTTTATTTCCTGACCTCATGTATCTCATCTGTATGACTGAGGGACTGTTAGAGCAATATATAACTCTTGAACTCATGAGTGATAGAAAAGTGAATAACCCTGCCATGAAAGTCTATCATACTGCTGGGGAAGCATGAGGAAAGGCTTAAACAGACACATTTGAGCTCCAGGGCTGTAAAGGCAGCAGAGACTCTGTGTGCTGAACCACAACTCTGGGAACCTCACCCCTTGGGCTAAAGCCAGAAGTCCCCATGACTTGACATATATGAGTGGGATGCAGGGACTTATACGCACTGGATTTGAGGATTCTAACTGCTTTTTAAATGCTCTTTCTTTTTCTTTGATAGTATCTGTATCCCTTTGGATTACACTCTGTTGTGTTTAGAAATGGTTTTTGAATACATCCTAAACCACAGGGAAAGATTTTTTTTTTTTCATTATTTCCACATTTCTGGTCTTCCTCACATAGACCTACCACAGTGTGTCCTGCATTGTATAATCAAACATCGAAAAGAAGACAAGCGTAACACAGCTCAGCTCTGTGGTTCACCACGTAAATGGCAACTCTGACTCCAAATCACCATGCCAAAGCAAACCCTGGTCTCAACCTCCCATTTAGTACAATGTGTGAGTTTTATCTAAGTGGGTCTGACAACTGATATGCTGAGATATGCAGTGCCTAAATTAAAGTACTCATATCTAGATATCAATAAGCCCCAACCAATTGCTTCAAAATAAGCTCAGGATGAAGGATAGTCTTATGACAGTAAAATAACAGAGACTGATGGGATCAAAGCAGCCATTTAAACCAGTGGTGCTTAGCTTGCTTCTGTTGGTGGTTCTTAGTGTGCTTGGTTGTCTGAAAGCTGCAAGCTTTCCCAGAGTGATTGGTTATCTGAAAGGTGCAAAGATACCCCTGAATATTTACTCCTAATGGGAAACACTGCATATCTCCACAGTTGCATTCTGATCTTGTTCTGCTTTAGATTATGTTTATTATTAAAAAATCCCGCATGCTTTATTATTTTCATATGTTGTTTATGAAGGGTTAACAACTGATTATTATCTGTGATACAATGAAAGCATTATATTGCATGCAATTGGTTAAGAGCACATCTGTAGAAGATACAGAAGGTTACAACGTACCTATTGATATGCTTGTGGTAGTTGGCTGTGTCATTTATTAAAGCAATATCGGTACTTACCAGGGAAAAATATAGCAAGGAAAGTGGACAAAGGGCAAAGAAACTCCAAGGCCAGCGCCTGAAGTTTCCTGCCATCTCTCCTTATTCAGTGCAGCCTGGTTTAACTTCAGCAGGGGGCCTGATGCTCTGCTCACAGTCATTCTTATCCTACAGTTTTCTGCCTGCTTTGCAGATGTTTGCTAGGATAATCTCTGTGTTGTAGAGGTGGCTGTAAAGGTGAGATGTAAGGCTAAATGTCTCTTGGGCTGTATTCACATATAATGCCACTGAATATGAGAGTGTTTTAGATTAAGATCAGCTTCTACATAAGGTTTCCAGAGCCTGACTCCTGGAAGATGGTGGGGGCTCAGCCTCACACAGCACGTGGTCCGAATACACCTCCCTACTCAGCTTCTTATCTTGTTGGAAGCTCCTTGGACCTGAAAGTCCTGGAAAATAGCTCATTCATTTCTTAACTAATAGTTTAGTAGGAGATCAGAGTATAGCCTGTCAGCCTTCATGTTGAGAAGCAAAGCACAGAAAGTAATTTGTTCCTTCCTCCACTATAAGCCCATTGAATGTTACAGGAAAATTGACCTATTCATGATAGAGACCATCTATAATTTGAAAGGAGATTAATTTATTACGCTAGAGTATCTGAGAAAGGAAACTAGTTAAAAAAGAGATCCAGGTATTCCAATAAGGAAGGAATTAACTAAAGATTTTAAAAGAGCATATGATTTCTAATTCTGGATCAAATTATGAACTCTACTATATGTCAGCCAATGAGAAAAAATTTCTTTTCATCAGAGCTGATGTACTTTACTTTCAATTGTCTACAAAATACTGTAAGAGTTATCTGTATAAAGAAGGTAGTATATACAATTTTTTGTTTTGTCATTGCATAGGATTTGCAGACATGAATGAAATGTAAATAGAGCTATAAAGACATGCATAACCTTTAAGGCAAATGAGGTCTACTGATGTCCTGAACTTTTCAAAACTTCCCAAAACCTTGTTATCCTGAGAGAAAGAGAAACATTAGCCATCAGTCTAACAATTATAGATGGAATAGATACATAACAATTTTAGCAGTAATTTTGCAAAGTCTTTTTCCCATGAAGGTTTTACACACAGGAAAATGTAAAAACCCTCCTTAATATTTATTTCTCCTTTTGCATTTGTGTATTACTTTTCCTCAATTTCTGACAACTTCCCAATTTTCAACTCTTGATGAAAGTACTGAAACACTAAAAGACACAATCCAATCTTGTTGCTAAATTGAGCGCTGCTCTCAAATTATATTTGGCTGTAAGAGTATATGCAAACCCTTTAAGAGTAACATAACATTGCAGAAGCTGCATTCTTTATGTATCTTTCTTTTCCACCACTGCTCCTTGTTTGCAGTAAGGATTGTAGATAGTTGGACCTGGTTGCTTTGGATGATTGGAGCTACCTGTAAAAAGACAAGTGATCAAGCTGTGTGGCCTAGAGCAAAGGTATACAACACAAAACAGTGACAATTACTCTGTTGATTTTATTCACGTGTGTGGTCCTGCATATTTCTTGCCCATTGTTGACATTTTATGAAATATTTTTTTCTTGTTACTCAGAATATGATACAGATATAGTGCCTCTTTCCTATTTAACTAAGCAAGCTTTGCTATCAGCCATAAAGTCTTCTCTACTGAAGTTTAGTGTCAAACTAGGAATAGGCAAATGGGTGTTTCTAATGGAAGAACCATTTAGTTTAAAATAATTGAGGAGAAGAATGATTTGTGGCAAACATTTTTTTATTTATATGAGGACTTTTAGTTGATGCTGATTACCCTGGGGAAAGATTTTGATGAAATTTTATTCAGGAAAGGCTATATGTTTTGGTACTAGCAGAAGGAATAAAATGACACATTTCTTCTATTTTAGTTGAATAAAAATTCTTGCATCTCCTTTTGCTTAAATTATTCTGTTCTATTTTGTGCACATATAGCTTCCCATGAAAAAAATTACTCCATGAGTTCTTCATTGAAGCAATATTCCTAGTGATTGAAAATAAACCCCAGGCTTTTTATCTTGTCTCTGTGTGTGCAAGTATGTATCTCTCTCTCTCTATTCTCACATTTTCAAGCCCGACTATTCCCACACTTGCAAGCATTTTTTCAGAGTTACCCCCCCCCCCCAAAATATGTGTGTTTCTTTTGCCTTTATTTTATAGTTGATTACCTTCCTCTGCATGACTTCATCTTACTCTTGACCTTTTTACTCTTTTTTTTCACCTAAAATGTACCATTCCATTGTGTTGCTATTCCTTCCCAGGTAGGATCCTTCTTTCCTGCTACCTCAGGTTTTGACACTCTTGTTGTAGGAGGGATTAATGTGTTTTGTCATAGAGTAATTGTCTTAATCTCCTTAGAAAGCACACTTCACACGACATAGAATCACAGAATAGCTAGGGTTGGGAAGGAACTTAAGATCATCTAGCTCCAACCCCCATGCTGTGGGGAGGGATACCTCACACTGAACCATGTCACCCAAGGCTCTGTCCAGCCTGGCCTTGAACACTGCCAGGGATGGAGCATTCACACCTTCCATGGGTAACCCATTCCAGTGCCTCACCACCCTTACAGTAAAGAATTTCTTCCTCATATCCAATCTAAATTTCCCCTAAGTTTGAACCCATTACCCCTTATCCTATCACTACAGTCCCTAATGAAGAGTCCATCTCCAGCATCCCTATAGGCCCCCTTCAAATACTGGAAGGCTGCTATGAG
>JANRGW010007732.1:11238-23030 GCA_024733675.1 Psilopsiagon aymara
TCTCCGCAGAGCTGCTCTCAATCTCTTCTCTGCCCAACCTGTAGCTGTGCCTGGGATTGCTCCCACCCAGGTGTAGGTCCTTGCACTTGTCATGGTTAAACTTCATCGGATTATCATCAGCCCACCTCACAAGCGTGTCAAGGTCCCTCTGGATGGCAAAAAAGCAGGGTCAGGTTGTTTTCACATTATCTTCATTTCAGCTTAATCTTGCTCTTTCAGGAAAATACTTAATTGTCCATATCTGTTAGGTGCCTCACGATCCCTCTTAATAGTATTGGGTTACATCTCTTCACACCTTAAAGCTCTTGGCTGTTAAAAGTCTTTCTGAGGCTTTATTTTGCCTCATAGATTTATGCCTCACTCCTCTATTAAATTTATGTCCTCTGCCATAAAAAAACCAATCTGCTTCAGGTGTATTCCTGGGAAGCCGTAGAGCTTTTCTGCATTGAACTGATTAAAAGTAAATTATCTTATATGTGGTCTTGTAGCACACAAACCTGAGGGGAAATCTAGCAAAGAGGGGAAGAAATGCAGGGTCTCCTCATTGCAGGGTAGTGTTAATGGCATGTTCTTGTTTTGGAAATATCCTTGCACCCATCCTGTGGACATCTGCCCCTTCCCAGTTCTTTTAATGGCTCCTCTATTTTGGTAGCTCTGCAGGATCTTGGCTTGTCTCAGAGTGGAAGAGATAGACAGACTGAAGCCTTCTTCCACTTCAGAGTCGAAGAGAAAGACAGACTAAAGACTTCAGCAACAAGATTACACCCATTTTAGTGCTAAAAATGCATTTAAAACATACCAGATGTGTTCTCAATTGTCAAGATGAATGAGAAATAAAACATCTTTGATTCTTGATACCACTATTCATTTTTAATTGGGACTAGCAATTTGTTCTAGTTAAGAAGCTGTAATACTGTCATGATTTGTTTGGGCCATGGTGATTTTCTCCATTTGACAGGATCATCTATAATAGTTAAATTAAATAATTTCCAAATTAAGCAGACACAAGAGGAAGGAAAAAGCGTTAATGATTTTTTTTCCTGAAAGAAAGACTGAAAGGAACCATGGCATTATCCTGATTCTGGTACAGTTGTTTATTCTTTAGAACTTCTATTCTTTCCCTCCATCATGGTTTAAAATATAGTGTAAAAGAAATAGAAATAAAAAGGTAATGGAAAGGATATATTGCTTTAAGTACTCTATGCAAACCATAAAGAAAAAGCAAAGTATAAGGTCATTTATTTTACCTGTTTATTTCAAGGTATTTAGAAATATGTTGTTCTGCCAAAAGCCTCGGTGTGCACACAAAAGCTTTCATAACTGATCTTGAGAATTAGAGAAAGCTTCCATATATTGTGGAGAAAAAAGCCTGTTGTGAAAGACCTTATAGGAACAACCACAGTGCAACATCTGTCTTCAGATATATATACAGCTTCCAGGGTAATCAGCAGAAGGAACATGTGCATCCTTTCCATTACCTTGATAGACCTCCATAGAGATTTATAAATCGTCAGAATTAAAAACAAAGTCTAAAAACTATCAAAATCCTCTGAATACCTGCTGGTGCAAACTAAGATATCTTCTGGGTTTAGGTTTGTTTCTGGAAGAGCTAACGTTGCCCTACATTGTATAGGAAGGTGAATTATGTGCTTATATATGGGTGTAATGTGAAGCAATGTCTCTTACATCTGCTTCTTGCACATACTCATCCCAGGGTATTGTTCTTCAGGTTTCTCTGACCTCACAATTTCTCCTCAAGGAAATGGGCAAAAAAGGTGGGAACAAGAACAGCATTAACTCCATTTCAAAAGATATTCACTAGCAAAATGGAGCCAACAACTAAAAGTACTGTAATTTCCTGTTAATTCTGTTCAGAGCAGGAATGGTAGAGCAAGTTTATTTCCCCAAGACAAAATAAGCATAAAGGCCACCACTAGTCCAGTGCAATGTTTGCACTGACCATTGTCAAGGTCTTTGTCTTAAGACATGGGGAGACTATTGAGCACTGCCTTAACTCTATTGAGCGTTATCCTGGAAGACGGTGAGTCTCCTCATGGGGGCATAAGTTTTGGCCATCAGTTTTAACTTATCTCTTGAGTCCATTTAATTTATTTCTGTTTTAATTCTGAACTGTATTTTTAAAGGGAAATGAATACGGGTCTTTTGTAAAGCAGGTGGTTTCTTGAATAGGCCTTCTCATTTTTATGTATTGGGAAAGAAATAAGTCTTGCATGGTCTCCAGACAAATGAGATTTAGAGGTTGTAAGTCTTTGACTTCCAAGTTGACCTTTCGTTACTGCTGAGTTGCTATCAGCCATGCAAGACTTAACAGAACAAAACTGGAATTAGATTTCAGAGACATTAACCACAATACTCTGCAGTCCAAACTCTTTAGTGCATGACCTGAGAAGTAATTCTTGCTTGATCCCACACATGGTAATACATAGATCCTAAAATTAAGCTCATTAAAATATTTAAATAAACAAGACAGAGAAGAGGAAAAAGTTGAAACAACTGAGCAGCAGCTAACAGAAGCTGGGTTTGGCAGCTCCATTCCCTTCGGAAACTGATTATATGGATGTTTCCATCTCTTAAAAAGGCTTTACTATAAAACAGTCAAACACCAAAAGAATGGAGTGGAAGGAAAGAAATTAGTACATATGCTTAGAAACTTAAAAAACCCCAAACTTTAATGACTTGGGCTGTGGCTGAAACAGACATGTTCTGAGGAGATTTCACCTACTTTAATTTCCTGGGTGGTGTCCCTGAGTTTTTCAGGAAAGCCAGATCTGAAATCAGGCATTATTCCTCATTCTCTGTTGAGCACTGATTGAAATGTTTTGAAATTAATCAAAAGCTTACTGTGTTTGAGGGCATGTTTCTAAAAAACCAGAATTTTTCCTTAGTCTGGAAATCCCAGGGATGCAGGTCTGATTCCAGGCCTCCATGTGCCCATTCTCCAATCCTTACTGAAGCAAAGAACCAAAGACTAATTTGTTTTTTCTAAAAGGTCTACAAGAAGAAGATGAAATCACATAAAAATCTAAATTTCTCCCCAGTCTCTGGGAGATATGGGTATAGTTTGAAAAGTCTTGACACTTAAGAAATAAGTTCTAGGTTTCAAATCTAAATTTCTTCCTTTAGTCTTACATCTAATTGGAAGTATACTTTGAGTTTTTCCTTGTATGAAATTGTAGCTTAACAGGATCAACAGTATTCTCTTCTTTTCCAGTTCTACAATGAAAATATCCTTTTGATCTTTTTTTTACTGGATGCAACTCACATCAGAAAGTCTGCTTTTCTAAAAAATTAAAAAGCCTCACAGAGTATTGGGACTGTTTTGAAGCTTCTAGTCACTGATTGTGATGATCTTTAAGGTCCCTTCTAACTCCAACCATTCCATGATTCTATGATTGAAAGAGCTGATGCCACACTTCACTAAGTACAGAAAGGGTGCGAGTTCATACTGCTGCTTCAAATTTGTTCAAAATATTTTGATAGGGTAATTTTGTCCTGGCAGACTCGGGATCAGATCAAGTATCATCTGTTCTCCTGCAGCTACACAAATGCAGCCCAAGCACCATATGGTGTGCTCTGGCACAGCTCACATGCCACAACTGAAACACTATCGCATGCTCACACCAGACCTAGATGCGATTTCTGTTGCTTTTTAGTGCACAGATCAAGTATCAATGAATATGGAACCACTGATTATCTGCCATGGTTTTAAAAGAAATACCCCACTACTAGTACCAACTGTTGGGATAAAGCTGTTTGATGCTGGGAGTCCTCTCCTATCTAACACAACTGCGGCTGTCAGCTGGGCTGGTGAGCACAGTAGTAGTGGAGTCTCTGAGGGACACACTGCATTAGGGAAGACTTAGCTAAGGGACAACTCAGCTGTGGCCACAGTTACACATCTGCTACCGTGAAAAGCATACCCACTTTCTGGGCCTTCAGTTAAGCAAGATCTTTCAGTTGCTGTTGCAAGGCTATTATTTGTACAGATGCGTGCACAAGCACACAGGGCATCGGTGTTTTCTTAGAACTTTCTGGCCAATGTCCAATTCATCTTTAACTGAAAAATCTATATTTAGCAACTACTTTCACTGTGACCTTTCTTCAGAAACTGTAGTTTGGGCCTGTGTGAGCAGGATTAATTAAATTTTAAATAATCAAGTAATGCGTAATAATGTTCACATTATTTAGCTAAAGTATTTTCAAAAGTTTCTGAAAAAAGCCCACATGTTTTTGAGATTTATAACAAAGCAAAAGAGTAAAAGATGAATTTTAAATACCTTAAAACATTCTGGTTTGGGAAAAGCAAATGTTTGGTTTCAATTTCCAGCTTTTAAAAGGGTCGTGGATTTCAAAAAAACTAAAAGGAAATTCCAGATAGAAAACTATTTCAAATAGATCCATTTTTAAAATACTGAAACATGAATTTGTGCCTTAACAAGATGAATACAGATTACAAAGCAATTCTGTAATGCTAAGCAAACATTTTTTTGTCCTAGAAAATAGTTATGCCTTCGTCTCTAATCATTTCACACCTGTGTAAAATGAGTGTGAGCAGATGTATAATGCTTCTGTGACAATGTGCTATGGTTTCCACTCACAGGGGAAATCCTGTCTCTAGCAATGTAAAAGAGAGTTTCCCCAAATCATTTCTTCACACCTAATTCATGTTTCATCTATAAGAATCAGTGATTTCACACTAGTCTAAAAGTTGCTACTTTTACCGGTACAATTGCCAGATCACTCACATTAAATAAGCTTAGTATCGAAACAATTCAGATTTTTTACTTTATCAAGTGCCAAAATAATAGTTCATGCCCTAGATATTTCCTGTCTAGACTCCTATATTGGTCTTTTGGACAGCTTTCCTTCTTTTTTCCATTATTTTCAAAGTGAAATGTACAAACTCTACATTTTCTTTCTTTTCTAAGATTTCAAGATGATGCTGGGCTTGTTTTCTTGGCTTATGACATTAGAAAACTACACCCCTGGTGAAGAATCAATCCTGTATCTATATTTGAATTATGATTACATGAGAAAACAGGAACTGATTATTTGGCTAATCTACACTAGAGTTCCCTTTAGATAATGCAAACTTACAGCAATGGCCTCTGAAGTATCCTATTTATTGCACTCTGATGAAAGTTGATAACACCCTGCATTCAACAACTCAGTAGAGACATTGAGGGGTCAAATATTCAGGTGCTTTTCATTCATTACTTTATCCTGAACATATTTAAGTAAGATATAAATTAACCATATAATCTCCACTAGCAGCTCCGGATAATTATTTGTCTGAATTATCTCAGATGCCTTTCTTAATACACCGTAAATGGACCTTCTAGAAAATCTGTTTCAGAGTACTGAGGGATGCCTGAACCTAAATAAGACTAGATTAGATGCTTAAGTTTTAGGCAGCTAAATTAGATTGAAAGCATCATATATCTCCTTTTCTGCTGGATTCTTTGTAATTTGTCAAGGATGCCTAAGAACTGTGGTGACTATTCCTGGAATGGTAAATATGGATATTTTTAGAATGGCTGAATAGGTCATGAAGTGATTAATAAGTCATCATCTGTTATTTTTAATTATAGTTTGAGCTTGATCAAATCTGTTATAACATTTAATAAAACTAGTCCAACCTTTGCTCCAGTATCTTGTTCTCTAGCATTTAGTTGAATGATCAGTCGGAATCCATAACATATATTTTAACTGATCAATTTTCATATTTTGTTTTTCTTATAACAGTGACTTATTCCATCTATTAATCCAGTGTATCTGTTTATGCAGTTTTCTATTGACTGAACGTTCTCCGCAAAACTGTGACCCAAGAATTACTTGTTGATACCACGTTGTGGTTTCTTTTTTCACTTGAGGCATAGACAGCTTCACTGCCTGTGTGATTTTGAAACCTTTGAGATTTCAGCTAAGTGACTGTGTTCTTCTATAATCATGAATCTTGTTTTATTGAGTTTCACATTTAACGTGTTTTTATACAGGGAATACTATTCATTCATGTTTCCCAACCAGTGCTCCAACAAAGCTCAAGTGTTCTGTTGATCTCATTGTGAACAGTTTTTAACAAAGATTTTTGGAAGCTTTCCAATAAAAATGCAACAGAAGCAGACAGGAAAAGGTTAGGGAAACAGTCGTGCATTATACATGGCCACATATAAGACTGTGCTCAGGAAAGGCTAAAGAAATATAATTGCTCAAGGGGACTATTTATGGGGAAAACTGGTAATAAACATAAGCAAATGTTTCACATTCATCTCTATTTTGAAGAAATGATGAGAACCAATGCCATCCCTATACTCTAAGATTTTGTTTCACTACAAAACTTCCCAGTTTTCAATGTCATGTAAAACAAATGTGGTTAAAAAAACCTTGCTTTTGCAAATGACTAGTTTTATCCTAAACCTTTGAAAATATCAGAAAATACAAAGGGTGGTATTTATTAAGATGTAGGCCATGCATGTTTTATTATTCCGTGTTGTTGAAAGTAAAGAATTGTTGCTGTCTTACACTATTCCAATGAACATCGTGCAGAATATGTTGCCTATACCTCAGTCATACAGTGTCTTCTCCTGTCTTCTTTCAGAGAGTATTTATTTACCATAGCCAGATCTATAAGCAAAAGTTCTCCATGTTCTTTTCTTTGTGAAGTTATTCCAGGCAGCCAGCCAATTCCTCATTCTCTATATTGCGATAGATGAAAGTGTACCTGGGCCTGTTTGTTGTCTCACAACTGATGCATGTTTCCCTAGAGAACAGGTCTGGGTAGGGCTAGGGGAGCCTTTGGGCTGTGCTAGCAGAAAAGCAGATGGCCCTGAGGAGCTCCTGATTAGTCCTTTAAAAAATCTTAGTGCTCAAGTGAAAGAAGAGCAAACATTTTTAATCTGGTGTGAATGTTTCATTCCTTCTTTGTTGTACCAGTCTTTATGAACAAAAATCATACGGTTCATCATATACTGATTTTTTCAAGTCTTTTCCCATTGAAAACCCCAAAAATGTTAGGGTTTTTTATTTATTTTTGGCTTCTTCCCCCTCTCTCCATTTTTTTTCACCCTGTTACATTATTTGGGGCTTTAACTTGAATCCATGAGATACTGAATCTTTGCATCGTGGATATAAATGTTGCTGCTGCAGATGGAAGCACTCTTCTATTAAAACAAGTTTGACAGATTTCACTAATGCTCTTGTCCTGTTAAAGACTTCTCCTTTTTTCAAAGAGAGGCACCAAAAGTTGAAACCTGTGCTATAAGGAAACTGAGATATTTTTTTCCCGTGGGCTCAGCACTAGTTAATGATTAATAATATCTGAGCCAATATGCTTTGAGCATATATCTGATTTGCCTCCTTACTCTACATCATCTTTCAATCCCTAATTTCCCATGGTCATGACACCAATAGAGAATAGTTATTTATCAGAGATTGCTTTTCAGTTCAAGTTTTATTTTTCCAGTACTGGTATGCACACATTAGTAATATGTGCTATATATATATTTCCCCTGTAATATTAAATTTCAAATGCATTTTTATCATCCCATCTCTTCACCCTCTCTCAATATAGAAGACCCTATAATATTGCTTCAATCAGCTGCTCTGCTTTTTTAACTCTCCTATAGATTTAAATACATGGCACTTGTAACAAATATATCTATGTGCCTAATTATGACCTTGCTGAGTGAAAATTGCTAAAGAATTCAGAAATTAATGCCTTTAGAAGCTGCATTAACACAGCTTTACTTGCTATCAGTTTGTTTAATAATGCTGCCCAAGAAAAAAAGCTAATAGATGTCACACTTTTGCTAAAACTATTACTGAACTTTCAAAATTAGCTATTGCAAAAGAGGGGGATTTGGTTGGGTTGTGGGGTGGTGGGTTTTTTTGTCTAGACATTGCCTAATACAATGAAGATTGTTAAAAATTTTAAGCATACTGGCATATAATTTCAGTGCTTATGAAGTACGATGATTTCATGCAGGAATGAAACCAAAAGTCATGCTCTCAGCAGACATATGGAAATATAAGTGTATGTCTATACCGCATACTTATCCCTAGGCTAGTATCAGTCTCCTCTGTCAGGATGCTGTACGACATAAATGTTCTGTTGCCAGATTGGAATTGCCTTACTGGCTTCAGGGTCACAGCACACACCATGTCAGCGCTAAAGGCAGAGAAGGATGGTTAGAAACTTTTTCAACAACAGTGGCAAATCTATCCTCTTCCTTTATAATGAAAAAAGGGCAGAAAGAGGCAAAGGATGTCATAGAACCATAGAACAGTAAGGGATGGAAAGGACCTTACAATTATCTAGTTCCAAACCCCCTGCCATGGGCAGGGACAGTTCCCACTGGACCACGCCACCCAAGGCTCTGTCCAGTCTGACCTTGAGCACTGCCGGCGATGGAGCATTCACAGCTTCCCTGAGCAGCCTATTCCAGTGCCACACCACCCTCACAGTAAAGAACTCCTCCTTTACATCCAATCTAAACTTGCCCTGTTTAGGTTTGAACCCCTTACCCCTTGTCCTATCACTACAGCCCCTAATGAAGAGTCCATCCTCAGCATCCCTATAGGCCCCCTTCAAATACTGGAAGGCTGCTCTGAGGTCTCCACACGGCCTTCTCTTCTCCAGGTTGAACAGACACAACTTTCTCATCCTATCTTCATACAGGAGGTGCTCCAGCCCCCTGATCATCCTCGTGGCCCTCCTCTGGACTTGTTCCAACAGTTCCATGTCCTCTTTATGTTGAGGACACCAGAACTGCACACAATACTCCAAGTGAGGCCTCAGAAGAGCAGAGCAGAGGGGCAGGATCACCTCCCTCGACTTGCTGGTCACGCTCCTTTTGACGCAGCCCAGGATAGAGTTGGCTTTCTGGGGCTGCAAGCACACACTGAAGCAGACTCATATTCATTTTCTCATTGCAATATCCCCAAATCCTTCTCCGCAGGGCTGCTCCAAATCTCCTCTCTGCCCAACCTGTAGCTGTGCCTGGGAGTGCTCTGACCCAGGTGTAGGACCTTGCACTTGTCATGGTTAAACTACATCATGTTGGCATCAGCCCTCCTCACAAGCGTGTCAAGCTCTCTCTGGATGCATTCCTTCCCTCCATCATATCAACTGAAACACGCAGCTTGTTGTCGGCAAAGTTGCTGAGGGTGCACTCAATCCCACAGTCCACATCACCGACAAGGATGTTGAACAAGACCGGTCCTAACACCGGTCCCTGAGGGACACCACTCGTTATTGGTCTCCAGCTGGACATTGAGACACTGAGCACAACTCTTTGCATGTGGCCATCCAGCCAGTTCTTTATCCACCGAGTGGTCCACCTATCAAATTGATGTCAGAAGAGATGTCAGGGCTATGGATGGCATTTCCTTCCCTCTTTTTCTATAATCTTGGGAGCTATCTAATCTGCCCATAGCTGACACTTTAGGTGTGTCCTCTAATGTCAGCAAGGCTGAACAATTTTTCTAGTGAATTTTGTTGTTGCTGGTGTGTTTTAATGGGTCTGGCATCATCCACAGCAGGATTAGACCTTCAGAAATAAGCTGTATTCTCAAAAGCAGTTTTTCACAGCTAAAAATTTGAAATAAGAACTTGCCTGATGATTTCATCATTGTCTTCTCCACAGAAAACCTGAAAAGACCCCCATACTTTAAACTCAGGCCAGGATCTCTCCAAAGTCCCCTAGTTTAATATGATATCATCACAGACACAGAAAGGATCTCTCAACTTGACCTGATTGGCTATCCATTCAAATTGCTTTCCCTGGCAAAACCGAATGCTCTTTAGGTGAATGTCTGAAGGGAAGTCTCAGAAGCATGTATGATTTATACTTTTTAGGCAACCAGCTCCAAAAAGCACTTCTTTATTCTACTTAGGGAAGCCTGCACGAAATTAAGCTGGGATTGGTAAAGGCACAGAGAAGAGAGAAATGAAAGCTCTCTGAGGGTGTATGAATAAGCATTACATACATTCTTTATTCCTCTTTTTCATATTTTGTATTGAACACAAGTATTAATAAAAAGTAGACTTTCTCATTCCACACAAAAACTTTATGAAATCATTTGGATATTTCAAAATATTCACAGAAAAATTAATACTTTGTAAAGAGGCAGTTATGCATCTTTCTGTGCAATACACACTAATTTTCCGTTCATTTCTTATGTTGAATGAATTAAGATAGGTGTTAGAAAGGTGAATCATAGAATCGTAGAATCATAGAACAGCTAGGGTTGGAAAGGACCTTAAGGTCATCTGGCTTCATATGACATAATTGTTCATACTCAGGAGATGTAGCTAGAACACTGCAGTTTTCATAGCTGTTTCATGACACTAAATGTTAGGTCAGTGGATCCACCAAGTGTTCCAAAAAAAAAAGTCAAATAACCACACATTCCAATAAAGAAGTTTGCAATTGCTGCAGTTAAAAATAAACTCTTAATTCTGATCATGTGGACTGAACTTTGGCTTTAGATACAGCGGCATGTTACTAGCATATTTACTACAAAATAGCCAAGATAAAGGCACTTTATGGCCACTACAAAGGCATTGGTGAGACTATTGTAGTTTCCTGCACCTGGAAAGGTAGCATAAAGTTGAAAAAGTAAAGCACAAGCTTAATGTCTTATTAGCAACAAATTACCGAGTCAGACTCTTCCTACAGTTTCCATATACTTCTGAAGAGGTAACAGAAATGATAAAAGGGAAGCATAAAAACAACTTTCGTACCTCATTTTAAAAAGTAAATATGGCTGCATTCTGAAAAGGTTAGGAGCAATTTCTGATACTGAATTAATGTTTGAGGTTCTTTTACTAAAGTAGATAATGGAAAAAATTAAGCAATGAATTTCCATTGCCTTTGAGTCTGTCATTGTCTGCTCCCCCCCAGCCTCACTACTAGGGACAGAAACTAAATAACCCTGTAATATAGCATGATGGAAGCAAAAGACATTTAAATTATACTGCAAAATGGTAGAGTGTTTTCAGGTAAGATCTTTTATGTCTGCCCTTTCTGAACTTACAGCATTAGTCAAGCTCTGGTGTCTGATCTATTGTTTGCTGTCCTGTATTTTGAGTGGCTGGACTGCCTAGATTCTCAGGAAAGAAAAATTGAGAAAACATTCCAAGACTTTAAAACTTTATGAGGCTTGAGTCAATTAACTGTCTTTTTATGTTTTCTGCTACAAAATTGTTTGTTTATCAGAGAGCAAAAATAATTATGTTGGCTAATGAGGTTAGAATGCTATTAAACCAACAAGCACAGGAAAATCAATATACAAATAATAAAGAAAACTATCATTTTATGTTGATTTGTGCATGGAAAACACCCTTTAAACTGACTTAATATGAAATTTGTCATTGTAGACTCTGCCAGTGACAGCTGAACATTTGCTTCTAAGAAGTCATGTGATTAAAAGAAAGCTGTCAGAAAACTGCAGAAGGAAAGCCCCATATTTTCATTCATTCATTCATCTGCAGATCTTCCTGGAGGAATTAAAGGCTGGAGCTCCCATGATAAAAACTATTTTCACAATGTTCTCATGTGAATACTGTCATGGGTTCAGCAGTAGCAGTCATTTTTCCCCTTCTCAGTAGCTGGTGCAGCACTGTGTTTCTGACTTGTGGCCTGAGAACAGCGCTGATAACACCAATGTTTATAGTTATGGCATAGTGATGTCTGGTCTGGCCAAGGACTTTCTGAGCCTCATGCTCTGCCAGGGAGGAGGGGAAGCCAGGAGGAAGCAGAGACAGGACA
>JANRGW010007734.1:0-15668 GCA_024733675.1 Psilopsiagon aymara
CAGCTTAAACTGCGGCAGCTCTTTTAGGAGGGGGAGGTGGGTTAACAAACTGCGTGGCTGATTTACAGCTTAAACCATGACAATGGGGTTTTGAGCAACCTAGTCTAAAGAAAGACACTTTAGAAGAGTTTAGACCAGCTGATCTTTAAAGGTCCCTTCCAACCCAAACCGGTTTTTAATTCTGTGGTTCTGTGATCAATGTCTGTCAGTAATATAGTAGATTCATCGCTTACAATATCTTACTTTAATGTTTTCTATCCAAGCAGGTTGTTAAAATGGGGAAAGACAATACAGTATTAATTACGAGGAACATCTCACAACACAGGATAAATCCAGAGAAGTACAAAATAGTCTCATGTCAGTTGGTTAATTTAACACAAATCATGGTGCATTTTGAGCCACACTGAAATCAGTGAGAGGTCCTAATTTGCCATACATTTAATCAACTACAAAATTATACATTAGGAAGGGAACTTTAATAGTTCCTAATTACTATAATTTTGTTTGGATTTGCCATAAAACTGCAGTCAGAAACAATGCTTTCTTAACAAACAATGTGTCTAAAACATTTGTGGGGGGATGGGGGGGGGGGGGGTTAAAACCAGATCAACACAGACTTCCAAAAAAGAGATGATGTAAACGTATCACTGTCATGAACACGTTGTTTGGAAGTCAACATTTTGAACAATCTCAGACTTGTGTTAAAAAAACAGTAAAAGTTGAAATAGTATTTCCAGGATTGAAATATCTAATGATAAATAAACCATTTATCATGTAAGCATCTTCTAGCATTAAAGTGTATGCCCATTGCATCTCATTACAGAAAATAATCACAGTAGTATATAAATAGAATATTTAAGAGTGTGTTTAAATAGTTTTAAAACTGAAAGGAAATCATTATTGATTATATCAGCATCCCAAAGAACATAAAGAAGGACTGCAGAGCTCTGCGAGAGGTGATTAGGGGCTCTGGAGATCAGATTGTCTTTTCCTCAATTCTCCAGGATAAAGAGGAGGACCTTAAAAAGCTAGGAGGATTGGCCAGGTTAATAAATGGTTAGAATGGAGGTGCCATAGTCAGGGGTTTTTGTATCTTAAACATAGGACTCAGTCTGGGAGGACAGGTCTACTGGGGACTGGTGGAGCTGGTCTGACAATGAAGGGGAAGAGTGGTTTTAGTAGGAGGCTTGCCAGACAGGTCAAGAATACTTTAAATTAGATGTGCTGGGGGACGGGGGTATCATTCCATCCCAACACAACCAGTCAATTGCCAGCACCTATAATAAATGCTTGGATCAATGCAGAGATATTCCAGCCACTCCAGCCAAAGAGCCCTCTTCATTTGAAGCTCGGCTCAGACACCTCTGTACAAACACTCGTAGGATGGAGAACAAACAAGAGGAATTAGAGATATGTGCATGTCTACCAGTGGTATGATATAATAGGCATCACAGAAACATAGTGGGATGGCTTGTCCTATGACAGGAGTGTTGGAATGGAAGGTTACAGGCTCTTTAGAAAAGACAGGCCTGAAAGGTGGGGAGGGGGAATTGCTATTTATGTCAGGGATAGGCTGGAGAGTACGGAAATCTGCCTGGGGACAGGCGAGCAGTCAACAGTCTGTGGGTCAGGGTTAAAGGCAGAAAAGCAATGGGAGACATTATTGTGGGGGTCTGTAAAAAATGGCCAGTGTATAGTTTGCATTTGTTTCTACCTTCTTTATTCCTGATTAAACATAGAAAACTTAGGTATGTTCTGCAAATATTTTGGAACCTTGCCATATTATTCACAGAAATAAAACTATTTTCTATCAGAATCTCTATAACCTTTTATGGTTCTAGTAAACATTAGTCCTGATTGAAAGATATCCATTTGCTTTCAGTAAAGGTTCATTTAAGTATGACACTGCAGGAAGGGCCCAGAGTATTTCTAGAAATTCACCACTGGATATTGTAAATCCAATCTTCTTGTCAGTATTTGAATGAAGCAAGTTATTAAAAGTGAAACACTGGTTTCTATTTAAACTGCTTAAATAGATGAGCCTCTCTTTCTGCGAAAGTCTTGTGATATTTATTTGCTGAGGCTGGCCAGGAAACTGTTGAATGTGAAGATGAAGTCCAGTTATTGAACTGCATCATTTTTCTGGGGTTTACAAAGCCTTAATCTGAAATTCTTCCAATTTAAATAATTTTGTTAATCCATTGAAAATTACTGACCTCATGTATTGTTTATTTCAGCATGCTTTATACATTTGTTTGTTAGCATTTCAGTTCTTTAGAAAGAACATCTAGAACTGTTCCGCTGAGTTTGAACAGTATTCTCTGCTGGTGAATTGAGAACAGAATATCCTGCATAGCAGTGCATGGATTTCAAAAACATTTAGTTTTATTTCTGTATTTGCTTATTTCAGCAGCTGTTTTCACCATTAAAAGCCTACATCTGTAGATGTCCATTATCTCTGTTTCATCTAGTGCTTGTTAATTATGAGGTACAGCTTTCAAACAGTCATTTTTAAATTAAATAAGGTCTTTTTTATTTTTGTTTGGGTTTTTTTTTGGGGGGGGGGCTTGTGGGTTTTCAGGGGTTTGTTTTTGTTTTATTTTGTTGTTTTTTTTTTTTTCTTTTTCAAAAATCTGTATTCAGATGTGTAGATTTAAGCAATTTAACTTTGAGTATTTGTGTAAACCTGAATACTGATCCAGTTATTCTTATAAAATCCACCCACTTCAAATATGCTAGCTCAAATCTGCTGAATGCCTGCTGCAGCAACAACCAGCACTGCCTTCTGCTCCACCAGTGCTCTTTTTCTCTAACTTGTCCCCTCAAAAAAATAAATGTTTACAATGAAGAAGAAAGGTCAAGACACCAGATAAAGCACTGTGCAGCAAATATTTCTTTCCATGGAACACCCAACGATACTCACAGTGCTTTCCTGTATTCTCAGCAGTTGTCTCACACACTTCCACAACAGTGTAAGGCAAGCAGTATACTCTAAAATGCAAATCTGTGACTTTTATATAACCCACTGCCTTTTTAATTTCACTTGTTGCACCTTTGAGGTTGAACAAGCCATCCCAGAATGCGAGTCTGCACACTTTCCAGCCCGCTATGGAAGCCTTTCAAAACAGGTGTGATTCAAAAAAAAGACTTCTCATTAGGGAATTAAGTCAAATGTTCCATTTCAGGAATAATACCAAAGTATATGTTTATGTCTAACGAGCTTAATAAGTCAGAGTTTTTATTGTTTTTTAAATATAAAAAGCCAGTCAACTGGATGCTCTAGTATCGCCCTAAATAACTTGTAACTATTTTGGATACTCACCAATTATTTATTTTTTTTAACTCACTCTCCCCAGACTTCTATTTAAGAACTTGCTAATCAAAGTGATGACAAAAAGAAGATACGGATATTTCAGTCAGGTGACTAACCAGGTAGTTGAGATTATTTGAAATGACAATCTTTTGATATTGTGAGAAAAATATGACAACACTAATGAAACAAAGCTAATTTGGATTGAAAAAAGACTTGCTACATGGTTAAAAAGAGGGGGGCGGGAAAAAACAATGCTTTGCAGGACATTTTGGAGAAACCACTTTTGCTTTTTATTTTATTTTTTTAATAATTTTTTTTTTCTAATATCCTCAGCCTTTTATCTTATTATTTAAATGATACTTATGTTGGCTTTAATAAATTCCAATATGTCTTTGTTTTATGGAAACAAAGTCACAAAAACTTTTTTAGCAATTAAATTCTAATTTAAAAGTTGCCTTTAACATAACCACCTTCTTTCCAAGTCTTCATAGCATTTAATCTACTTGCATAAGGAAAAAGTTATCTCTACTTTTGCACTTATGGCATAATAAATTCTATGTATTTTGAGAAATTTAAAAAGTTCAAATTTGAAGATATATTGTTAGACCATTTCCTAATATAAAACTTCTGGAGCATGCATACTGATCCTATTGAATTTCTCAATATCCAGCATTCTTCATAAAACAATGTACATTCATCTTTTCATTGCATTTCAATCATTCAAAATTCAATGCTTTGAATGGTTTTCAAACGGTTTTGCAAAAACTCAACATACTTTCTCAGAGAATGTCTTATACTGAGTTAAGATAGCTATATCCCCTGAAAAGACTATGTTAAGGAAAGTATGTAAAAGTCATTGTTAAATACAATGGTAATAATATAAAATGTTTACCTTTTCTGTTTTGTCCTGATTTTTTTTAGTTGTGCTATATTACATGCACATAGGTATTATAAACATGCAAAACCTAAGTATTTAAATGTTGTCTAGCAGATTCTGAAACATGCATTTCTCCTATATTGTATCTGCCCTGCAGTTACAATGAAAGAGATGATCAAAACTTTCCCAGTGTAACCCCCAGTGACCAGGGGAGATGTACTTTACCATTTCTGTGAATCTGAGCTTGGCAAAGTGAACTAGCTCCTCTAATTTTAAAATTATTTAGGCAAAGAATTTCAGTTCTAAAACATTATGAACAAATGGCAACTTGCTATCCAGTAACCTAATTCTAATATGCACAGTATAAATGAGGAAATAGCTATTAGAGTGTATTCTTTTCTTGTAGCGGTGAAGAAAGGACAGAGAATGTTGTCTTCTGCTTTAACATACAGATTATCTACCACTCAGAGCAATGTGAATGAAAGTGCAGTAGATGTTGAAAATTAGAGTATTGGCTTCAAAAGTGCACCTCTATAATGTTAATGTGGGGGCCTCTTGGAGATAGTCACAGTTCTTTGTCTCACTATAACTGGATTCTTTATATTTTCATGTGATACTTTCAGTTCATGATATCAGAGAGTCTCCCTCATAGTTTTCTTTCCCACAGAATTTCTTTCCTGAGAAAAAAAATGCTCCAAGGGCTCCCATTTGTATTACAGTATCATCTATAATGCTCTGAAGCCTTCCTTCTGCCATCTTCCCTGCAGTTCAGAATTTGCCAGCAGCACTGCACTACACACTAATTCTCTCTGTCATGTGACAGATGAATGCAATAAACAAATTTCTTAAGGGATGAACTCTGCTCCCAAGCTGAGCATCTGAGGTAGTCTTTATTTGGTCTGTGCCAAGTTGGTTTGTTTCTGACTCAAACTTCCTCCAAGTAATACAGTTCAGTTGCTTTTGTTCTTTGATAGAAAAACTTGGTAAATTACTGATCAGCCAACCTTAGATTGGCTGGAGAAAACACTGTCACTTTCTGACAAAAATTCAGTTATAGTTATAAAGGTCAAATGTAATCTGTTGCTGAGTCAGTCACTTCAGACTTGTTTTAAGTAAAGGCATTTGCAACTACACATTAAAACTACACATTAAAACTGAGTCTGCAGCCTAGACATGCCTACTGTTGCTCTTCTTTTTCACTCTAGAGTTTCTTACGTACCTCCAACTTGGCTTATGTTATTAAATCTGGTTCTTTTCTCATTTCTTTCACTGGCATCTTACTGTTCATGTCAGACCCTTCTTCCTTCTTTGAGACTGGAAGCAGGTCATCATCCGAACTGTGCATCCCAAGCCAGTCCAGCTCCCTCATGTTACACTGACTGTTTGCCCAATAACTAGAAACCTGACTGCTAAAACTGATTACTCTAAACCTCTGAGTAATATGATGACATAATATGATCTCTATTTGATAATAAAATGTTGGAGCCTGCAATCTTGAATTTGAAGCTGTTTATCTAGGCTGAATAATTTTTTTCAACTTCCATTTGAGTCCAGGGATATCTGAAAGCTCTAATACACATTTCTCTTTTTTTAATTTCGTTTATTTCTGTCCCCCTGTCCCCATTTAAATATAATGGAACTCATTTCTATTTGGTAAGGATTTAGCTTCAAGAATTAAAACATATACCCATGGATAATATCTTGACTAAAATATGTATTGGTCAGCATGATATCATAAGTGAATGCCATTTCTCTTTTCACAATACAAAGCAGCGGATGAAAATGAGGCAAACCCATCTATGTGACAGAATTCCAAGAATTTAAAGAAAATAATTTTTAAGGAGCTGGTTGTTTGCTAAGCAATTTATTCATTAGCTTCTCAATTTCCTCTATTCCCTTGTTTTCTTGGGGAAAAGAAATGACGTATCTCTTGGCTTTCTGATATTCTCTGATGCTTTGTTTCCTTGGAAACAATATCCATTAACATTCTCCATTTCCTCTTTTGTTGCCATTTTCTGGATACCGTGAGTATTCTAAACATTTCTGCAGTGTAGAAGAGAGCTAAGAAAATGCTACAAAACAGAAACTCAGAATCTTTGTTAATGATACAAGTCATAGTTAAAAATTAAACAACAGAAAACACAGCTGTATTTAATGTTTTCATATAAACCACACAGCCATGCTAGTGTTCAGGGAAGAAGTAGTGCATGTTTGGGGAGCAGGGAGACAACCTCTGTGCTAATACCTGTATCTAATAGATCACCATATTTCAGATGACATTGCTGTTCCACACTGACACAACTGAAATAGCTTTTCTGATACTGTAGGCAGAAAAAAAAAAAAAGGCATCCACCAAAAACCAATGTGAATGTTTTTGATATTACATTGTGTGAAGTATTTGAAACTACAAATGTGTGAATTATTTGATACTACGTTTTGCTAGCTAAGGTTTTGGGTTTTTTTTTTTCTGAACTTTTAGCAGTTAATAAATGCCTTTTTTTTTTATTTTGCTTATTTGCTTGTCTCAGGGTGTCACATAGGGTTGGATTTTTCTTCCCAAATTGGGATATTTAACTTTGAATTGCTTAAGTCTGAGGTGGTAACACACTTCAATTCACAAGCAAGAGAAAGACACTTGCAGAGCATGATTCATTTTACCATAAAAATTATAGAATTATAGAATCATAGAATAGTTAGGGTTGGAAAGGACCTTAAGATCATCTAGTTCCAAACCCCCTACCATGAGCAGGGACATCTCCCATTAAACCATATCTCCTAAGGCTATGTCCAACCTGGCCTTATGCCTAACATGAGCTAAGATGGGCCCTCTGGATGTCTTGATTGTTCTCAATTGATTACAAAGGAAACCAGGATAAATTAAAATTTAGTCATATAATTTTAGATATGTAACGGCAAATGAGTTGGAACATATCTGTGCCCCCTATATTACACACAAACCTTGTTTTCTCATACTTATACCTTTTATTTATATCTCATATACCTTTTCCATGTTGTTTCAATAAATTTAATGTATTTAAAATTGTATCACATCATGTTTCAGTCTGGCACATGGCGCTGTAAGATACAGTACTGCTTTGTCCACGATATTCTAGAAAAAGGGCCTGCTGAAAGCCTACACTTAGGGCTGGGATCAATAAAGCATCGCAGGCAGTATTGAGAGGCCTAAACCAAAAATCATGGTTTTTAAATTCTCTGGTCAGCTGTTCTCAGAACTAGCAGGGTCTACATTTAGTTGTCTTAATTTAAAATATTGTGCGCCTAGATTTTTGCTTTTGTCCATCTATCTGCTCACTGCATGTCCCACCAGAATCTAATTTGGATTTCATATTTAGGTGGAGACTACAGGCACTCAGTGCAACAGATACTTTCTGAATATGAATACTTAACAGCTACGGGTGCTACATATCTTGTACTTTCATTGTTATTTTTATGTAATGACTCAGAACAATACTGTGTCATCAAGGGTACTTTTTTGCATAAGGGTACTCATTCACATTGTGAGAAACCCAGTTTCAATATTTTCTAATCCTGAAAGGATTCTAGTCCATACCTTTTCATCTCTCCTCAGTTCAGCAGAGATATTTTTTGTATTTCTTCTGACTGCTGCCATGTCACTTCATAGACAATTAACAACTCATGGGTCCAGAAAAAGAATGATGAAAGGGCTATTCCCAAAGCATCTTTCCATATTTTGTTTATTGACTGCTTATATTTGAAATGAATAAGCATTCCTCATTTTCCCTCATGTAGGGTGCCACATGGTGGGAAATTAACTTATCTGTACATTTCAGTAGTGAGGCTGGTGAGACAGTTATTAATCTGTACAAAGGACCCTACAGTACACTCTCAGTGTCAGTAAGCTCATGAGACATCCACTTGGCCTATCTGTGCATTTCTGTGCATCACTGACTCAGATGGCAAGTTTGAATTTTTTTCCACTCCACACATAGTTGACACCAATTTTGTGTATCCCTAGAAGGCCCCTCAGTAGTTTAGGAAAGTTTTAGTCCAGTCCTTTAAGTACATTTAATCTCTAAGGAGATTTGACAGCAGCTCCGTAGACTGAGGCAGCATTTGTGCTCCTAATCCTCTGCAGAATAAACAGACAAACTGAAAAGAAACACTAAGTGTCTAGAACATCAGTAGCACTGCAGAATATGTTTGAGAGGGAAAGTTTAATGTAAAAGGATAGAGAGCATTCATGAGGCAAATACAAGAAGAACAACCCAATATATTGTGGATAAGCAAGAGAAAATGATAGTAAGAGGGGTTATTAAGATATTCTGTATTTAAAAGTTTAATTTTGCACCAGTACAATATTACATTTAGATAAAAGTAGAGTCAATGAAGAATGGCAAATCTTATTTTAAAATAGTTGGTTAGAATAAAAACAAATGCTCATATTTTCATGGTCTTGTAAGTGAACTAGATATATACATGAGGCTGTATAAAAGTCTGTATGAGCTAAGAAAGCCTTGATTTTTTTATGATAGTTGTGTTCATAACAGACTGTGGAAGTTCTGTTGATTACATTTTTAAGCACCTCCTAAGATGGAAAAAAATCTGTCGTATTTTTTCCTTCCTGCAATAAAGATTAAAAATAAGTTAGTTACTGAAATGTTTTGTCATTGTGGTTTCCTTGCATTTTAGATGGCATTACCTAAAACCAAACTATTCTTGATTTACAACGAGGTAGTGAATACTGTATAGCATAAAAAGAGCTATCAAGTCCACCATACAGAAGATATTAAAAAAATTTACCTTTTAATTTTAAAGGAAATTCTCAAATTTATGATAAAATTCTGGGACAAAAATTCAGGGGCAAAATTTTCCCGATTTCCAGGTTCTCTTTAGAATTTCTCAAACAATAATCAGTGACTGTAGTGATAAGACAAAGGGTAATGGGTTTAAACTTCAGCAGGGGAAGTATCAGTTAGATACAAGGAAGAAGTTCTTTACTTTGAGTGTGGTGAGTCACTGGAACAGGTTGCCCAAAGAAGTGGTGAATGCTTCACTCTTGGCTGTGTTCAAGGCCAAGTAGGACAGAACCTTCAATGACATGGTTTACTGTGAGGTGATCCTGTCCATGTCAGGGGATTGGAACAAGATGAATTTAAGGTCCTTTCCAACCTTAACTATTCTATGATTCTAAGAATAATACTTTGTCTTTAACAGTTTTCATTTAAATGACTGCTTTTCTTTTACAAGCTAATTTTAAGATTACATTTTTCTCTGATAACAAGAATTTCCTAAGGGTCTTGTCTCTAAGAACTTGGACCCTGTAGTACCACACATGAGACATCTACATAGTGCAATAAAATCCTTGCCGATGTTATAAATATTGGAAATAAAGTGGAAGAAAAGATACGAAGAACAGATTCCTCCAGGGAATGAGGGTGAGTTTCACATGTCTGCAGAGAATATGCAAGCAGCAGTAGCTAAGACATTACACCTTTTCCTGCTTTTGTCCATGGCATTATTTAAGGGGAAGCTGCAATAGTGGCATAATTGGAGGGAGAACCCTAACTGTTCTATGATTCTATGATTCTATAGTGGTGTCAATGATAGCCCCTGTAGGATGACAGAACTTTTTTAAATATCCACAGTTAGACATTTTAGCCCTGTCTCAAGCTTCCCCTTCTCTAACCCCCTCTCTCCAGAACAACTGTTGTCGGGTCCTGACTTTCACCTATTCCACAACTGCTACAGCTGGAATTCTGGAGTCTCCTTTACATCAGTCTTCCCTTTTCCTTCTATGTATATTTCCCTATATATATAAAGGCAAAATCAGAAGTCACAGTCCTACCAAAAGCATACATAGGAAGCACAGTTCCACCTTGTTCCCAGCTGCCTTGGTCTTTCGGAGAGTGGTTGTGACCTGCATCTGAAAAATGACGACACCAGAGGCTTTTACTGATAGAAAGAGAAAAAATGGAAGTTACCTTTGGTTCTTTTCTAATAGAAATAGCAGTGTTTAACAGAATTTTCACTCCAAAGGTTGTACTACAAAGGAAAAAAAAAAAGTTCCACTATTTGTGAGGCATAAAATCACAGCGGTTAGAAATGGAAAATTAAGATGGAAATATGTGTTATTCATTTCTTCCTTATGTCAGCACAATCATTTTCCTGTATATTATACTGTCTAGGACTTTGTCCAATTCCAAATAATTGGGTTTTTACCATATCCCTAGGCTGACTATTCTAAAGATAAATTAAGATTAATACTGATAGTTGTTCTGGCTGTTCTTCAGTCCTTTCCTAGATTTATATCTGAGTATTATGGTAGACATCTTCTGACAGGAACATTAGTTTTGTATCTGAAGTTTACCTGTAAGAAAGTTTATCTTTTTATATTCACTGTTGGCAGTGGGCACAGTTGCATGGATTCTTCCCTGTTGCTGTAATTACAAATTCAGCTTAAACATTTGTGACTGTATACACTTTGCTTTGCACAATTTTGCAGCATGCCTGTCTGTGTTGCAGATCTGTAGATGTTGCCATATGTAGGATGCTTATTTTTGAGATGCCAAGTGCCATAACTCCCACAATTCTTTGCCTTAGTTTACTGTTTACTGGTAGGATGTTGGGTTTTTGTTTTTAAATTAGATGCTCTTACTAGGAGCAGGATTTTCTCTTTTTTTTAAGTGATAACCATACCATCTGCCTTTTCATTTTCTACTCACATTTTATTAGTAACTTAGCAGCTTCTACAAAGTTACTGATATTTTGCTCTGTAGTTTATGTGGAAGCTGATCACACTGAAATCTTTACTTCAGAACAGTTATTAGAATGCCTAATCTTATCTTTCATCGGAGAGTATAGGTATAATTCTAAAAATTGAGGAACAGTATATTCAACTTTTGTGACTGAAGCTAGTTTTTTGGTGATTTTTACATTCTAAGAAGTACCAACCTTTTTTTTACTTGTTCTTCAGTTCAAAGCTTCCCTCTTCCTGCTGTCATTATCCCATATGGATCCCATTGTTATACACACGGTATTAGATGTACAAAGACTTCTATTAGTACACAGAAATCATTTCTACTGAAATCACATACAGCTTCTGAATTATTTTTGGAAATACTGATTTTCCTCTTGAGATCATGGTGACCATACATTATATTCAGGATCATGTGGACAGTGTAGAATGCCTTTCCCCCTTTGAATGAAATTTTAAAAAATTAATCTGATAGTTTAACAAACCGAGGAAAAGAAAGTTTTCTGATTTTTGTTTCAACAAGGTGTCGTGTAGCAAATTCATCCTGTGATGTTCATATACCATAAAAGACTGTGTCCTGGGTTCAGCAGTAGTAGCCATTTTTCTCCTTCTCGGTAGCTGGTGCTGCGCTGTGTTTTCTACTTTCGGCCTGGGAACAATGCTGCTAACACCAAATGTTTTCAGTTACTGCTTAGAACGCTTTGTTCTGGCCAAGGACTTTCTGAGTCTCATGCTTTTCCAGGGAGGAGGAGAAGCCGGGAGGAAGCAGAGACAGGACACCTGACCCAAACTGACCAAAGAGGTATTCCATACCACAGCACATCATGGCCAGGATGGAAAAACTGGGGGCAGGAACCCGGAAGACTTGAGTTCATGCTTGGTCGTCGGGTGGTGAGCAGTTGTATCCTCTTCCCTTGTATTTCCCTTATCATTATTATTATTGGTGGTAGCAGCTTCAGGTTTATATGCTGTAACTAAATTTCTGGGGGAAAGATAATATAAACCAAGAATGATCACCATGCAAATAGCTAAGAACCATCCTTCTAGAAGTCAACACAGAAACTTTATATTGCCTAAACTATAATGGAATTGCAGTTAAGTCATATGAAATGTTTTTCAAGGGCAATAAAATAATGGAAAAATAGAGAATAAGCTAACATATTTGACAGGAAAAAGGAATGATGAGGTAGTCAAGAAAGATGAGTTTCTTTATTCTTGAGAAAAGGTAAACAAGAACAATCATTATTCTCTGACTCATCATAAAGAAAAGACAGAATATTTTGTTTCTTATGGTATGGGTAAATCTCATGTCTATATCTGGTACATGATATTGGAATTCTTCAGTATGATGAAGTCAAATATCTCCAAACAAGTGTACTGTAAATATCCAGGGAAATACTGAGAACATTTTCCTTGTGGAGTTTGTCACTGGAAGGGGTTACACAGGAAAAGTGTAGAAGTTAACCTGCCACTAGGCAAACAAAATGCTGAAGAGAAGATTTGAGGTAAGTTCTAAAATGTTGCATTGCCTTTGCAAAATCTCTTACACATTTGTGGAGCCAAAATCCTCTTAAGAAGAACTGACAAGGCTGTCTCACACATGGCCTGCTTTGACAGGTTTCTGTTCTTGAAGACCTGACCTTCTTGAGGATTCCATTTCTAAAAACAGCAGGAACAAACAATGAAGAGATAATTTTTTTTGTTGCAAAAGGAAGAGCTGAAAACTAATTCGTGCATTCATTTACTGTAGAAGATTGCTCATGTGCGAAAATTTTTTTATTAATGAGGATTTCCTACATATGAGAGTGCAATGAATTTTTGTGAGGGATCTATTCTCATTTGGAATAGGTTTACACATTTCATTCATTTTGCATGTCTCAAGCAGTCCGTGAAAAAAAAATGGTATAAAATGATGGAAGTCATGATTTATGATTCATAATTTTGGTCACATTCTCCTGTCCTCATAAAATAGAGTTTGTCTTTTTTTTCATTATTATTTTTATGATATTATCTACAAGATTCTTCTAGTCTGCTATGACATGGTAGGACCTGCTTGGTTTATAAATAAATGATCAAGAAATGGGAATATTTTGTTGCTATTTTGGCATACAAAATATTTAGGAGTTAATTTTTCATATCATTCCACACAGCTCTGAAAATCTGCACTTTTATATGGCACAGAAAAGAAAAAAATGATATTCTAGAAAATTCATTCAAACAGTCCTTTGTTAGTATGTTGGACAGAGCTTTGGGTGACATGGTTTAGTGTAAGGTGACCCTGCCCATGGCAGGGGGGGTGGAACTAGACCATCTTAAGGTCCTTTCCAACTCTAAATATTTTATGATTCTATGATTCTATATGAGGTAGAAAGATGAATACTGGGGACATTCATTAGATCAGTTCCAAGTAATCTGCTTGATTTATGGTATATAGCTGACAGAGTACTTCAGAATATTTGCTGCATAAAAATGATAAAATATGCATAACAGTTTCTTCTGAAAAATTAAATAAAGGCAAAATTAAATACTTTTATGCACCAAGATGTGGTTTTTATTTTGAAACATCATTGGGAAGTCTGATTCAATGGATCTGAATAACATTTATTTCTAAATAGCTTTAAAAATTCAGTCAGACATGCTGAAACCACCAACCCACCCCTAGAACTGCAGGACTAAAAGAGACTTCTTGTATCATTGACTGTACTATTCTCTGTCATTGACAGTGGTGCCTGTTTTTACAGTCATGTACTGCATTGTACTTAGCCATTTAGATCTTGAAAATATTTGCACTTCATATTACTAAACACTACTACTCGGTTGGTGACTTATCACTTTTTGTTATAATTTCCTTCCTTAATGTATTTGCTATCAGTACATACTAATTTCTTTTTAGTGCAAATATTTGACCTTGGTTTAAAGAGGTAACTACCTTAAGTTTCATGCCTTGGATGTACATAACAAACAATGATTTCTTTCATTTTCAGCTTTTCTTTTGCAAGACTAAGGAATTCAATATTTTTTTTTTTTTCCCATAAGATGGACTATTAACTGCTTATTTTACTCTAAAATCACACAGGTAAGGTATGGGCATCGTGTGATCAGTTATGGTTCGTCACCCCTCACTCGATTCCAGCTGAGAAGTTCGCACATACAAAATTTCTTCTGGTCAATTCTTCATTTTCTTTTCATTCTTGAGAACTTGTGCTCTCAAGATAATTTGCTCTTAGCGTGCAATATTCTGATCATTCACCTATGTGAGGCCTTCAACTTCATGATACTAGCAAATTACAGCAATGCATTCTAATTTTTATGCCAAGGCTATTAATAAAAAACACCACCATATATCCCAGCAACATCACAAGGTAACCACCCTGATGTATCTGATATGTCCATTTTCCATACTTTCTATGTCAATTTTCTCACTAGTTATCTCTTCACACTTCTCTTTCTCATCTCTCTTTCTTTAGTAATAGCCTTTCTCTAGAATCATCTGTATAAATGCTTTCCTGCTATTTAAAAACAGGAAGGATTCCATTTTTTTTTTGTTTAAAAAATAAGTAAGTCATGAGAGAAGTCATTAAATTGGTTTGACTTTTGTTAAATACTGGTTTTATCTCATCTATTGTGCAGCTAACGATTTAATTATTGTTTCTTTCAGGTAATTATTCCAAATGTTTATATATTGCTGAAATCCCATTTATTGGCCTATAGAAACCTAAATTAACACATATACATATATGATTTTAGAATTGAGCAGTAAAGGGAGTCTTCCATACTTCTTAGACTTGCTGAAGAAGTTTTGTACTAGAGAGGGGATTTTCTTCCTCACTCCTTTCAGAGGTCTAGGATGGAGGATCCTCGCTCTATTCTCTCTCCACACTATTTGGAATATTGAGCTATACTGTTCAGGATCATTTCCCTATTCTTCCCCTAAACTATTTTGCCTTTTCCTTGATCAGCATCCTCGTCATTATTAAAAGTAAACTAACTATCAATTTAATTTTGTGCCTGATATATGGAAATTGCTGATGGATTCTCTTTCAAGTTTCTTCTCTTCCTCTTGATTTATGGTTTTGTGATTGCATTGACTGAAAAAATGAAATAGTTTTGTACCTCACAGTCCAAAATCTTGATCTGAAAAAGATATCAGCAAGCATTTAGGTTCCAGTTATCAATCAGGATGATGAAGGTCTATTAGATTTTTGGAAAGCAGCTAAAAAACTTTTTCTTCTTTAGCTATTCGCAGGTGTATTTTGACTAAATTGCAAAACTGTACTGAGGTCACATAATTCATTTGGAAAGTATGCCACAGTTTAGAGATGAAAAATAAGAAAACATGAAACTTCTTTACTAATTTCTTTAATTTCTCATGTCTCCTTTTATTGTCTCTGTGAAGTCTATTGATTTGTTAAATTAGAACCTTACTTGATGATATTCTCATTTAAATAACTTGTTCATTTGTCCTGGGTTCACCAGTAGCAGTCATTTTTCTACTTCTCGGTAGCTGGTGCAGTGCTGTGGTTTTGACTTTTGGCCTAAGAACAGCACTGATAACACCAATGTTTATAGTTATGGCTTAGTGATATTTGGTCTGGCCAAGGACTTTTGGAGCCTCATGCTCTGCCAGGGAGGAGGGGAGCCATGAGGAAGCAGAGACAGGGCACGTGACCCAAACTGACCAAAGAGGTATTCCATACCACAGCACGTCATGCCCAGGATGCAGAAACAGAGAGCAGAGACCT
>JANRGW010007735.1:0-19971 GCA_024733675.1 Psilopsiagon aymara
CCGCTGCCTTCCTTCCCCTGCTGCCTCCCGGGGGCGGCCGGGGTGCCGCTCCCTTCTCCTGCCGCGCCGGCTCGGTCCCTTGCCCCATTGCATCGTCGTCCGCCGCGCTGGGCCGTGGCGGGGCCGCGGCTCACCGAGAGGAGTGTGGGGAGCGAGGCCTGGCGCCGGGATGCAGCGTGGTGAGGGCTGCCCATGGACACGGTGGATCCCGGCTCTCCCCTGGGGCCGCGGTACCGCGCCCGGAGGTTGGGCTGGTTCACAGGGAGGGGGCCTTGATCGCCTCCCGTTGCCCGCGCTGTGGGAGCGGCCAGCGAGCCGCCCTACCGGCCCCTGCCCCTTCTCCCGCCGCCCCGGCGGGGTCCCATCGTGTGCTGATTCCGCTTGGTCGTGCTGTGGCCTCGCTGGGCCCCCTCCCTATCGCTTCCCAGGCACAATGCACATGGAGGGAGGCTTTTCCTTTCATCGATGGGATCGCTGATTTACTGGGCAGAGCTGGGCAATCCCCTCTTTGTTTTGGAAGACTTAAGGTGTGTTCCACCCGTTGCAGATTTTCAAGTCTTTCAGATCTAAAGGTCCTATCTGACCCATTGGATAAGCCGATGGTCGACTGATTTGTCAGTCATTGAACTGGGTGAATAGCAGCCTGGGTTCATTTAGGGAACCTGCGAAGGTGTGACCTTCCTTCAAAGCCGACTTATTACCTAAAAATGTCAGAGATTCATTATTTAGAAATAGTACCCAAAATAGCGAAGTGATGAGTCTGGGCTCTCATGAATAAAGATGTTTAAGGAGTGGTTGTGCTGTACATGTTCATTTGGGTCTGTTCTGAGTCAGTAGTTCAGTCAAATGGTTCCAGCAGTAAACTGACATACTTGGAAATGTGCAGCTACTACTGCAGACTGATGCGAAATGAAACGTGCTGCTGCTCTGCCTTATCGTGGTACAGACAGTTCAACTAAACATACTGCTGCTGGGCCACTTTGTATTATTTAATTAATGTGGCATTCAAGCCTTTTGTTTATGTGTATTAGTTTGATGCCCTGTTTTGGTGAAGTCTAGAACCCCACTGCAAGTCTGAGTGCTTTTAAAATGGACTGTTCATGTTTTTTCTTAATCTGTTGAAAGTTAACTTGTATCTTGTTCTTATTCTTCAGTGGCAGCACTATGAACCAAGAAAAACTGGCCAAGCTTCAAGCGCAGGTCCGAATAGGAGGAAAGGTAAGAAAACCATCAGACATGAACTGTTCTCTGTAAGTTACAGCTTGAAGGAGTAACATATCTGAAACCTGTTCTGCAAAATACAGGCTTTAAGTTCATCAGAGGGGAGGAATATAAGTTTTTTTCTGTCACTGCTGCCTGATATCTAATTTTCCTTGAGTTCGCAACTGCTGGATGAGTCGTTTTCAGCATGTAAGCTTGCTTTATAGTTCAGTGACTTGTTGTCACCTGTGAAAGCTCAACCTGAGCTTACCTGTTGGTCATTCCAGTTCTGCCGTTCTGTCTGTCGGGGAGTTTTCTCCCTTTGTGCCAGCTCCGGCACTTATCTGACTCTGCACTGAGGTGGTTCTTTTCTCTGAGCCAGCAGGTAGCTAATATGACACACAGACAAAAGCATGTAGTTTGTTCAGTGTGGTGTTCATCTCCTAACCATAGGCGGGGTTCTATGAAAGTTTGCAGAGTAGACGTTCCAAAATTGCTGTCTATGGAACAGTTTCAAGATGTTAATTACTGTCTTACAAAAGCATCACCTTTTTAAATCAATGTAGTTGTACTTCATCTTGGAAAACCAGAAAAGTTCTTTATTATAAATTGCTTAATATATATTGCTTAATAATAGTTTCTCTAATTTGGCTTGTCGGAAGGAGGACACTGGTTTGGTGTTTTTTTGCTCTTTTGTGCTTCAGAGAAACCTTGAGACTGACAACTAAAGCTGTAGTTAAAGGGAAATAAGAGGTTTTGACTACAGAACTTTCTCAGAACTTGAAAGATCTGTTGCTCAGAGTGTGCTATGGCTTTAAAAATCAGTGTTGTGATGTTTCAAGCATAGCTGACTGTTGTCCCTTCTTGTCCAGGGTACAGCTCGCAGAAAGAAGAAGGTGGTGCACAGAACAGCTACAGCTGATGACAAAAAACTTCAGAGTTCCCTCAAAAAACTGGCAGTAAATAACATTGCTGGCATTGAAGAGGTAGAGTGATAAATATTTCCTGTCTGAAACTAAATTCACTGTATTGTTTTGGTGGTGGTGGTATTTTAACAACAGTTTTCCCACTAAAGGTCTGGTTACTGGTACGTAAATGAAATTGTCTCATTCGTGTCAAGGCATGCATGCCTGGAGAAAGAAGGGGTAAGGTTCTGCTGGCCACATGGAGGTTATAGAAGCCAGTAAGCTGTTTGTCATGTATGCATCTTGCATTCAGTGCAAAACAAAACTCTTGATTCTTCACTTCTTTAACCTGATTATCTACTCTAGAGAGCAGTAAACTCACATGTACTATGCAGGCACAGTAAAAGCAAGAGTTATGTGGTGCACAATATAAAGAAAAGCTTGAAAATACCTGGAGTAAGGACTTGCAAGTCTGTTTTGTCAAAATAAGGCCATTTTGCTGCATGAAAATTGACACAATTGTTTGTCACAGTCACAGGAGGTAATGGTTCTTACAACACAGCAGAGACTCTATGGAACCAGCTGCTTCTGTGTTAATAAAATTAGGAATATAAGTGATTCATATATTTCTCCAATACCTCTCTTTTGCGTGTATAAAACATGAACTGAAACACTGATATTTTCCACAACATTGGTGATGGTGGTGCCCATACATGGGAGGGAGAGGTGTTTCTTCATCATGAACTCGATATTACTGTTGCACTTGGTTAAAGAAGCACACTATTTAATCTGTGATTAATTAATTTAAGCAGGATTGCATGGTGCCTCCAGAGGTCACTTTGTACATGCCTCTCTTCCAAAGGCAAATTCAGATCCAGTGTAGAAGCCTGGTTTGCCTGTAAGTTTTCATAACTCTGCTACAGAAACACTTCAGTTTGCCTGTTTTCTTAAGCTCGATGGATATATGCTGAGTTACATGAACCCAAAGGCACAGTTTTTCTGTGTATGTGTTTGGTTTTTTTTTTCTTTCACGTAGAGGATAAGATCTTTATTCAGACATAGTTACTAAGCGTATTAAATGTCTTGGTGTGAAGGAAGACAATACAGTGTGCTTCTGCCTTGATAGCTGGGTACATAATTGCAGTATAAACTTTGACAGTAGGAGGAAAGCAGGCTGCTCTACTGGCTGTAAAATTTAATTATGGGTGATTCAGAAGACCAGGGAAGAGGAAGAGAGCAGGTTCACTGCACAGTGTTCTTAGTCTTAGGAGTCATCCTGGAATTACTGGGCAGGCACAGAAGCTTGTTCTAGTGCATTTGGTATATAAACCTGCACTTGACCGTGTGTATATGTGCGGGAAGCATCCTTGCCTTGAGCAGCTTCAGCAAGTAGGCCAGAGAGTGAGTCTTGTGCCTTTGCCAGCTCTGCAGAAACAACGTTTCCCTGATAGGTGACACAGATAGCTGTGAATGGTGATGGCTTAAACTGATGTGGCAAGGCTGTTCTGATAGAGCTTTTAGTTTGTAAGGAGTTGCTGACTAGCTGAACACTTTGTGGTCTTTTTTTTTTCCCCCTAGACATTCCTGATACTAACTTGTTTATAACTTAGAGTCTAATCTATGTATGGGTTTTGCCTTCGTTATAAATGAACTGTGTGATAACATACAGTCCTTGCATATTTATTACTTAGTATTTAGATAAATATATTTTATGAAGGAGCCATAGCTCTTTAAATTCCACCTTTTCATGTAGAGTGTACAAACCCATATTTTACCATTAACTCATATTTTACTTCCAGTTTAAGTGCCTTCCAGGTGCTTTTGTCGTGGTTATCCTCTAGGAGGAGTGCTAGTCTTGCAAAGTCTATTTCAATGGTTTTAAATACAGATTTGAATTAATAATTTCTCATGCTTATTCAACAAGATGCTGTAGCATTTTGGTAAATGTTGTTAATTAAATTGTATTATACAGGTGAACATGATAAAAGATGATGGAACGGTTATTCACTTCAACAACCCCAAGGTTCAAGCTTCCCTCTCTGCTAACACTTTTGCAATCACTGGTCATGCAGAGGCTAAACCGATCACAGAAATGCTTCCAGGCATCTTAAGCCAGCTTGGTGCTGACAGCTTAACAAGTCTCAGGAAGTTAGCTGAACAGTTCCCAAGACAAGGTAGGTCTCTTTGGAATCTTTCATCACTGAGTGAAAGAACATAGGAAATAGTAAAAGTTTTAACCCAAATTTAACAGCAGTATATGTGCCAGTGATCAAAAGCGTATGTGCTTCTATTTATTTGCTGCTGTTTTGGACATACTGAAGGGGGGGGCACTTTCTCTGGCATGCTGTGATTCCAGGTGGACAGCTGTGGATAACAAAATATTTAGGAAAGCAAGTTCACATTTTTACTTTGAAAAACTCAACAGGTTCTTTTTGTGAGGAAATTGATTCAGTTTTCTTTGTTCATGCAAAACGTATTTCTTCTGTGGCTACAGAGGAAGAAGCGTTCTTCATCTTCTGCTCTACAATTCCATTTGCAATTAAAGCAAGACTTAAATTAAATAAAAATCAAAGATTTGGTTCTTTGTTGTATTTATGTTAACGCTATTGGGGATCGTGGTGTGTATCCGTGTTTGTGGTATAACTGTTACTGTAATTTTACAGGTAAGAAGTGGAATCTGGGGACAGTTCCTGTCCAGATTGTTAGAGCCATTAAAAACCCTGGCCACATTGCAGTTGTCTTTATATTGAACTGAAATGTTTTCAACAAAGAGTTACTTCTAAGCAATAATTTTAACTTCTGTGTTTTATGTTGAGTTGAACTGAAAGTAAAGGGTTTATATTTTCCTTCTCTACTAATAGGCAACTATCTTTCAAAATTTAGAAAGATGGATCCTCATAAGTGTGTTTATTTGATACAACCTTGGTACCAATAGATAGTTCCTGTGCTTTCTTAAGCTAGTACAGAAAGACCAATGAGAAATAGCACTTTCTTCTGTCTTTCTAAGTTCTTGCAGTTCTAGATTACTTACGGCATCTCTGTGACTTACGGAGGCGGGGTTTGATGCAGGACCCTTAATAGGGAAATACTTTCCTACAGTTATAGCTCTTTGGTAGTTGAATCATATGATATTTTGGTCCCTGACAGGTACCACTTTATTGTTGTGTTGAAACACGTGACCTCAGTTAAAGATTGTCGTGTGTGTTTTTTCTGCATCATTTGATCTTTTGCTCGCCTTCCGTTAATACCCATAGCATTTAAGATGGCTCTGCTAATACTGTGTAGTATAAGAATGTTCACAGGTGGACGTTTTGGTCATGCTGTTGGTACCCAGTCATTGGGGTGTTTGTCACTTATGATGGGCTGTGGAAATGCTTTCTTTTTTCATACGTGTGTTGTTTTTATGTTCTTGTGTGATTGTCCCTAATTCTGTATAATAAGAACTTAGTACCAAACTTCTTTTTATAGTGTTGGATAGTAAAGCACCAAAATCTGAAGATATTGATGAAGAAGATGACGATGTTCCAGGTAGGCACACATACATTTATATAAATATTCATCCATTTAAATATTTAGCTGTTGATGATTCTCTCACTTGCTAAGGGGTGCTTCATATACTGGGCAGCATTAAAACATGCCTCTGGATTCCAGGTTTGAAAGATGCTTATCTTGTGTAAATTGCTTTGCTCTTGAGTGAAAATAGATTAAAATCCTTTCAGTGATATTGAAGAGGTGATCAAAATACCCAAGCACAGTTTTAGGGCTGCAGAATTACACAATTGGCATAATCATTAGGTTGTCTTTAAGTCAGTGTCTGGGATGGGTTTTTTTATTTCTTAATGTCAGTGCCTGTAAGTTTCTCTAAATAAATATTGCGAGTTCTTAATTTGATAGTGAATAATTATCAGTCACCACATTGTACTGTACCCATCAGTATGGTGTATTAGCTAAAACAACAGGTGGGTGGGCCCAGAGATTCAATTACTCATGCTCTGGCACTGGCATATTTCTTTGTGACCTTGAATAAAATTTGGGTCTCAAATTCTGCTTCCTGGAGTACAACAGTTAACAGGTGCCTAACTTAGATGCAGATGCTCAGGACTGAACAACAGCTGGTAGAGCACCTCTGACAACCAGATCTTTATCACTTCATGTTAGAACTTCCACTCTTCTGAGTGTTCCTGTATTTTTAGTTCTTTGGGTGTTAAAACAAACTGTTTTCTAAAGCCCTTTGAAATCTGCCTGTTAAAAAACAATGTACATAGGTATAGTTAAGAACTACTTAAGCTTTCCTATAATATGTGTTTTCATTGAACTTACAAAGGTAGTGTTACTGGGAATCACTGCATTGAGTATCTTCATCTCTTTCAGATCTCGTAGAAAACTTTGATGAAGCATCAAAGAATGAAGCTAACTAAAACATTCATAGTTCTGGAAGCTGGCATGGACTAGATTTAAGAAATCAGCTATGTGGTTCCAAAGTTTTAAAGAAACGGAGAACATCATCTGTAATAATTCAGTAATATAAATATTTTGTATTTTTATGATGCTGTTTGTTCAGCATTTTCTGTCAGTTGATTTTGCATTTTGCACTTACTCCCAGGATCTACTCTTTTGGTCAAAAAGAAATGTCAGTGCAGTTTGAGGGGTGTGTGCATGTGCGTGTGTGTATGTGTGTGGGTGTACATATAGTGGAGAACAAATTGGAGAACACTTATTTAACCTTTTCCCCTTTTCCTTTGGAAGTAGAAATGAAGTGGACCTTTAGCATTGTTACTTTTGATGATCATGGAATAGTACACAGAAGGTAGTTGAGATGGAAACTTTGTCCACATTTTGTGACCTGAAGGCATCGCACCATTAAAGTTGGGTTTTATTTGCCCTTAACTGTTGTACTTGCAGATGTTCTCATCCCTGTTGCACTGTCTACGTGATACTTGTATCAACCTTGTGTTGATCCCAGGTGATACCGCCGACGAGCTTTATTACTGGCTTGTTTGGTGCAGTAACTTCTTAAATAAGAAAACTTGGTCTTGGAAAAGGTGCTTTTTTTTTTTTTTTAACCTTTCTAAACTTCTTCCTTTTTTTTTTTTTTTTCTGTCATCCCTTAAACCTTTTGAGACAAGCGGATGTTTGACTCTTTCTATATAAGCTTAGCGGTGTGTTCTCCTCTTGGTTATGTAGAGCATTCCCCATGTCAAAAGGAAAACAAATACCTTGGTTGTCTACTATCAGGTCACTTCCTAAACTTGGAGGGTCTAGTCAGTAACAGTCCAGTGCACCCGTTTTGCACAGTAACAGATTTTGCTTGAGTAACTTCAAGCTGTTCTCTTGGCATGACTGCATTTACTAGCAGCTGATGATCCACTGTCATTCTTATGGCACTAGGAATTAAATGCATCATGTGAGCAGTGTTTAAAGTGGGAGGAAGTTGTTGACATTTTGCCTTGCCTCCTGCTGGGCACTCTGTGTGATGGCTGGCTCTAAAGGGTGGGGTTTTTTTTTTGCCTGTAACTTACCTTTGCCTATAACCTACCTCTAGGTTTGGTGTCATCTTTGTAGCAGCTTCTTAAAAACCAGAAACGCTCCTCAGGCGTAAGGAGGACATTAGGAGGTACTGTTGGTACAGTGCAGTATTTATGACCTTTCTTTAAAATGCTTAATGTGAACCCGTTTTCTTGGAGGCTCTTTCAAGGTTCTTGATGTAATGTGCTTTACAGTATAGTTAGACATCATTGTAACCTGTGTCAAGGGCAGCTGTGGCTTAACAAAGCCAGGTTTTTTTTTCTTCTACATCTGTCACTTAACTATGGCTTAATTGGAACATATCAGCTTTTTATGTAGGTTCATACACTAGAGAACTGTAAACATATACGGTAAAGAGTACATGAGTTCTAGTGACATGATCAGAAACCCACGAAAGCAGAGCTGTAGTGGATTGTCACCTGAACTCCTCAGTTTATTTTATAGGCTTGATTCCATTTTTCCTGTTGTTTTATATACTACATGGATCTTGCTACAAAATAAAGTAACTACAAAAGAGGAAGTGCTCCCTCTTGTGTGTTATCTCCTCTTTCCACCAGTAGTAGCTGAGGGATGATGGGCAGATGCAGCAGCTGTTTCAAACAGCACAATGGCCTCACTTGTGGTGACTGAGGAAGATAGATGCAGGAGTAGGGAGGATCCTGTTAGAGCTTTAGGATATCACACTCCCATATAGCCACCCTCCTATTTTCCCTGCCATGTTGAATGAAGCTTTGGTTTGTTGTATGTCACATCAGCTGCAGATGCATTTGTTCTGTGTTTAAGGAAGAGATGTCTTCATTAGTGTGTGCACAGGCATGCTGAACTGTTTTGCTGCCTCTGCAAGCTTAGAAAGCAAATGAAGGATACTAAGAAACAGGTGTTTGCAGTGTTCTTTCGTTTGCTTAAGGGGCATGAGTAAAGAATGTTTTGAAGTAGCAACTGTACTGAGTTCATGTATAGGACATCCCCTTCCCTAAATACTAATCAGACGCTGAAAATTCGTGCTCATTGGTTTCTGATAGAGGAAGTATGTCAGAAGTAATTTTGTGAGAGATTGAGAGTAAGCATTGGAAACAGTGATTTGTAAGTTTCTATAGTTGGACTTTCTGATTCCTACAAAATACTCATTTAAGTTTTGCTCTTGTTCATGAAAATTTACGTGTTAAACCCTCATTTTCTCCTATGTTTGGCAACCAGTAAACTAACTAAATATGCTAGCTGATGTAGTAATATTATCTTCAGTTTTTTTCACTGTATCTGGAAACAGTCAACCACTTATGATTTGCTGCTGGAAATACTAGAGCTTATCAATCATTAAACTGATTTTAATTAAAAGTAACCCATCAAGGCTGTTGTGGGAAAAGCTCTTTTTCTTTGTATTCATTCACAATATAAATCAAACAGTGTTTTGTACATACTGATGGAAATGCAAAGTTACTGAAAGCAGTTCTGGGGGTATTGATACAGTAAAAACTCCCTGCACGAAGGTGAACATTAAAATGTTCTTTGCATGACTTGAAGCATGATAACCACTGTATTTCTGAAGCTCTTGAGCTTACTTGCTCACTACTTAAACACTGTTGACATATAAAAGACACTGGTAAAGATATTAACACACTAAATAACTTGGCTGTGATTTAAGAATCTTGGTTAAGATTTAAGGAAGATAGAGCAGAAAGTAAGTTGAAACGTCTCTTGCATGCATGAGAATCAAAGCTGAATTAATGAAGGCCAAAGAACTGAGAACTTGGCAAATGCCAAGTTTTCCTTCACTGGCTGCTGGTGGATTTGTGCTAGGTCCTTGGTTTGTAAGTGGGAAGTGTGGGTCTGGCTGGCTTCTCCCAAGTGCATAAAAAAGAAACCACTTGCAGTTGTGGTGCATTTGCTATGTGGAAAATAATGCTCATGGATGATGTTAGTGATGCTGGAGACCTGGTACTGAGTGCTGGAAGGGGATTTCTCATGCAGCACTGTGTAAAAAAAAGTAAGTTTGCAGCTAAGAGTGTTGGTAGGGTGGAAGGAGTTAATACAAACCCCGTGCTTAACATACAATACAGACCTTGGGGGGGGCGGGGGGGAAGACACTTGAGGGTTTGTTTTGAGGTTTTTCTTAGTTTTTGTTATGTAGGAATATTTGAAGAATACACAAGAATGATAAGGATGAATTTAGAACTGCTGCTGAAGTTCTACTGAAATATGCTGATAATTCACTAGTATTTGTCAACTTCCCATGAGAACTAGGAGTTGCTATGAGCTCCCTTCTGCCAGGTTCTTCCCAGTCAGTGTTTTGGATTTGGTGTGTACAAAAGGAGTGCTGGAGGTCTTGCAGGTGACCAAGTATCATATTGGTTGACCAGTGTACTTCTGTTAAGATGAAGGAACTGAGGAAGTTAGCCCAGTAAATCTGTGCTAAGTGCAAGAGATGAATTCATGCCTCTACTGAGGAATATCCCAGGAAGGATCCTCTTGAGTTCCCCTGGAATTGGACTGTGCTGCTCTGGGCACCTGGGCTATACAGAGAGGGGCTGAGCAAACTGCCCTGTAGGTGGAGGCAAGTGAATTCTTCCACTGGCAGTTAAGGCTGGCCTTTTATTATTCTAATGCAATGTTGGTTTGTTCAATAAAGTGAACAGACTGTTCTGGAGATCAAGTTTACACCAAGTAATTGATCCATGTTTTGTACTCCAGCAAATGAAGTGATGCAGAACAGAAGCACATCACAACAACAGCCACAGCAGCTTTACAAAGGTGACAACAGAAGTACAGGGAACGGTTATTCGTATTCAGCTCTTGGCTTTCCCACCAAGTCATTTTGTTACTTATTTTTAAGCATCCCCTGCCCCTGTCAAAGAGCAGGTTGCAGATGCTGAAGAACTGAATGGGTTTATTCAGAACCTGGTTGGCCATAGTGTCAATCAAGGCTTCAGGGTAGCCAAGTGGAGCCAAGTGAAGAGGCCTTGGTATGGTTGGGTGGAAGCTTGGGTTGATATCTAGAGAAGGGTTATAGGGAGCTGGGCTGTCATTTATTACTGACGCTGTGTAGTCAGCAGGAAAACCCACACTTGTACCTCTTCCAGTGCCTTGGTTTGCCTTTATTTCAGGAGTGCTGCAACCAGGCATTCTGTAAATTAATGAACAGAGACCCTGGGTGCTTCTTGACAGGAAAGAACTACATCTCTCCAAAGGAAAACTACTTTACTTTCACATGATAAAAGCTGGTGGGCTGTAAGTATTAGGAAACACCCTCTTACTGAACAACACACCTACAGCTTGCTCAGGCACTATTTCTTCTCTTGTCGACCTGGTATCTGTCATTCTCAAATAATAGGCAGCATTTCCTTGAACTTGGCACTGCAGATGGGTTTTGTAACTGTGCCTCCTTAGTTGCCTCCTTGGAGTTAAAGGGGATTATCTGCTCATTTGAGATCTTGAAGTTGTTATTAATTAATCAAGTATCAATGCTAAAGCAAACATTGAAACAAATGTATACCAAGGCCTTTTGACCTTTCAGTGCATATACCCCAGCTGAATAAAAGGAGTTTCGTGACCTCTTGCCTTTTCTTTCAACATCCTTGGGCAGCTCTAATAACTGCTTATGTCAAAAAGTAATATTAGAAAGTATTTAATGTATTTTTAGATTGTCTAATGCAACTTGGCTGACAAGAGCCAGTGCCATGTGACCAGCTCTCTACAGACATTGGGAAATGGGCAAACTGCATTGTGGGAACATCAGATTTGATTTTGAGGCCATGTGTGAAGCCAAATTCCAAGCAATGCAAATTATTGCCAGAGGTAGGTAAGTGAAGACTTCAAATCTTAACAGACTCTCAGCAGGGTCCCAGACCCTTGCACACCAAGAGTGAAGCTTCCTGAAAGGGACCTTAAAGCTCATCCAGTTCCGACCTCCGGCACAAGCAGGGACACCTTCCACTACTAGATCATGGTGCTCCAAGCCCTGTCCAACCTGGCCTTGAACACTGCCAGGGATGGGGCAGGCACAGCTGCTGTGGGCACCCTGTGCCAGTGTCTTGCCATTCTAGACCACGTAGATCTTCCTAATTTCTAATCTAAATCTCCCCTCTTGTAGTTTAAGGCCATTCCTTCTTATGCTGTCACTGCTTGCCCATGTCAAAAGCCACTCTCCAGGTTTCTTGCTAGCCCCTTTAGGTACTGGAAGCTGCTGTAAGGTCTCCCCAGAGCCTTCAGGCTGACCAACCCCGACTTTCTCAGCCTGTTTCCATGGGAGATACTGCAATTTGCAGTTTGATTTTGAACTTCAATTGTGAAATAAGGGTTCTGTACAGTTCACTGTGCCTTGTAAGGCATGCACACTGCTGCAGCATGTGACCCCAGCGTGCCAGTGCCACAGCTACCCTCTGACCCAGCCACCCTGCTGCTTTGCTGCTGCACAGCACCCAAATGCAGCTTTTCCTCATCAGCCCATTTTGTGTGTGTCTCTTTAGAGGAACAGTGAATCTTGAGGCAATCTCAAGGTTTTGATTCATGCTGTGGGTCCTTGTTCACTGAAAATCACTATTTAAGTTACTCATTGAGATCTTTAGTAAGGAATTTCCATTTCTGTGACAAGACCCGGTTTCAGATGGTTTCTGACACATGCTGTTTAATTGAAAATACTGTAACTTGCTTACAGCATTTTTAGTCTCCAGGGAGTAATAATGCAACCGAAGTTCTGTTCATTTTGAAAGGCTGGTTCTATTGCTGGAGGCTCTGGTCTGCTCTGTGTGATCAGCAGTTATATTAGTGATGTTTCGCATTTTTGCATGTTTCTGAAAGAAAGGAAATAGGGCCTAAAATAATTCTTACTTTGAATAAGGGTTTCTTCTCCTGTTATAAGTTTCCCACAGCCTCTTTCCTCAGCTCGACTGGAAGACATCAGGTTTTCCTATAATCTGCTGCTGGATATTTGGGTGCTTTGCTGAGATTTCTATTCTGACACGAAAGTGGTGCCAGTCTTCTGAAATGCACCAAATGTGTTACATCTTCTAGGCTTTTCTATATCACCTCTCAACCACATGATTTCTGTGTTGTAAATTATTAACTTTTGAACATAGGGCTATTGCTACCTCTCTCTCTTCTGCTGCCCTTTGAGTTGCAGAGTTGCTTTCACTGGCAGTGTGCACTGAGAAATCATGTTGGCTACTTCCAGCCCTGAAATTGTAGTAGTTTATCCCATTACATGGTGATTTTTTACAGCTCATTTCTCCTGAGAACCTTGAAATGGCTTTTCCATAAAACTAGCCCATCTGCTTTTTTCTTTTAAAGGCTGTAGTCAAATTTGAAGGGATAATCCAGCTATTGTTTCTAGTGGTGTGTGTGTTCTGATGATTTTGTTAAATTATAGAGGATTTTTATGGTGCAAGTCTGGGTCACAGAGAACTCGGTGATTTCTTTGAGCAAGATTGCGTGTTCTTTAGGAACAAGCTGACATACATCATGAGCGTCTTCACTGATGGAAACTGTGCACAAAAAAGCATACACTTCTCTGGTTTTAATCTGCACAAGCACTCCATGAGTTTGCAGTAAGCTGTAATAAAGGGTTTAGATGTCTTATGCTGACATTTCCTCAGTGGCTCACAGTAACATCATCAGGAATGTGTACCAGGTGCATTTTCTTTTGTGACTGCCAGTTTTGCCTGCCTTTCTTTATAGCTGGGGTGAGTATCGTCTGAGATACAGAGCTGTTCAGTTTGAGCTTCCTGACATTGCAGTATGCTAGTACTTTCCAGCTGCTTGGGCCCTCATGTTTATTATGGTTTGGGATGGCCAGAATTTGTCAGGAAAGAACAAATGAACCAGTAACTATTCAGAACAAGATTTCACTTGCATTGAATAAGCATGGTGAGAAATTCTTTTTGTTAGTTTCTCTGCTGAGACATTATTCTGTGTTAAAATTTGCATGAGATGTGCCTTGATTTAATTTTTCCCCTTCTGTGTTAAATCTCAGATAAGCCAAGATGAGAGAGGTGATTGAATACTTGTCCTCAATTGGTCTTACCCTCAGAAGCAGTCCCATGAAAAAGGCTGTGGGAAGTATTACATACATTGTCTACTTGCACAATAAAAATAAGCTTTAACAGTTGTTGCTACCATCTTTAAGTAATCCTCTTAAAGCTAAAGTATTTGTAGGTTTTATACTCAGAATGTCTAGTTTGGAAAAAGCAACGTACAAGAGAGATGTCAAAGATACCAAAGATCTTTTTTTTCTTTCCCTTTTCCATCAAGAAAGCAGCTTTCTGCTGTGTGTATTATGATTTACTGTGCCCTGTTCTATTGGGGAATATTGTGTTTAATCCTATATTGTAGTCAAAACTGTTTTGCAAGAGTTCTTGTGGTTTGAAACAGACTACCAACCTTTCCCAGCAAACTCCAAACATTCAGCTGACTGACTTCTGACTTACAAACCTGAACAACTTGTAGACTGCTGTCATTGAGACGTTGAGGAAGTGGCTGGTCAGGGCTTCCCGGGTGCTCTGACTCACAGTACTCCACAAAATCTCAATCATGTGATCTAGCAAGGCATAAATAAGCCTGGGGGGTTTTATAGGCTTAATTACACCCAGTGAAGCAATGTCATTTTGCTTAAGCAAGGAGTTGCTCGGAAGTCAAAACTTTGCTAGGATAACAGGAAGGTTCAAGCAGAGCCATCCAGATCATAGGACAAGTGGAAGGAGTGCATGTACTCATGGCCCTGTTCTCTCTACGCATGTACACTTCCATGGGATTTAGTGGTGGGATTTGTCTGTGATGGTAAGACAGAATGATTCCATTTGCCATCACTGCTGATTTAATAAATGACATGATCAAGATGAACATGTGTCTTTTTTTTTTTCTCCTTTCCCTCTTGTGTACTAATGAAAGAGAAATGAACTGATGGGGAAGAGGACCTGGAATAATTAGTGACATTTGTATTCAGCAAGGAGATCTTTACATGACACCAGTGATATTGCTGCTTTCATTCATACATGTACTTTTATTGTGTGACTTAGTGTCTTATATACCAATGCCTTCAGGAATTCAGACTCATCCAGTCCATGTTCAACACCACACATGGCAAATGGGAATTTGGGGTGTATTTTCATGTTTAAGGAGGCTAGCACAAGCTGGTGTCCAAAGCATTTGCTGAGCCAGTACAACTGCAACTGATGGGGTTATTTTCCACCATTAGTGGCAACGGGTGTAGCCAAGGCCATTTCAGCCACTGTTGGGCTAATGGTGGATCTGAAGGGTTGTCAGATGCACTTGGGGGAGAAGACAGTGTGCAGTTAATGTTGCGTCATTATCATATTGTGGAATGGGTCTTGCTGGATACTAACTCCTTGTTACACTGTTTTCTGTAAAGACATAGAATAAAAGATGGCCCTTTACCCTACACAGGGATAATCAAATAATTGACATCTGGTTTTCAGTCATTGTAAATAGCAGTAAAGTCCACTTACAGGGCTCAGGACTCCTTATAGAAATAGCAATAATGTCCTAGGACAAGAGGACATGAGTAGCAGGATCTCCCCAACACATACTCCCTTTGTAACAGACATAAAATTGTTGGAACAATCACCATTTTGTGAAAACGGTTCTGGGGTATTTATCACCCTGGCAAGGGGAACCATTCTTGTTTACTGGTCAGCTTTGGGTTCTGTGGCCTGTTGTCCCACACATACTTTATCTTGAAATTCAGTCTCTTCTTCAACCTCTAATCTGTTCATCACCTGACACTGTCAGAGTTTTGCAGAATTCTCAGCTTGCTTTCTTGTAGCCTTACCATTTTTATTCACACACTCTCCATGAGGTACACATTTCCATGTTGCCATACCACATAAAGTTCTGGCTGGGTTTTAGCTTGGCTCCCCTACTGAGTCAACAGACAAGATTTTCATTATCATTAAGGTGCTCAGCCTTTTGCAAACTACAGGGGGAGACGTTTGCTTAAGAGTTTGGGTTTTTTCAGTGTGAAGTACTCATTTTCCTTGGAGTGAGGGGAAACAAACCTTTTCTTCCTGGCTGTGCAATGAAAGGACCACCTCATTACCAAGGAGAAATGAGGGAGGAGGACTGCACTGTTTCATTTTGGTTTTGAGATGTTTGGTTTAATTCTGTGTTTGGGCACTGTTGTCACCATTTGATGGCTGGTTCAGGCACAAGTTCTCTATCCAGTCTGCTTTCTACTGCATTATTCTTTTGGTTTGCCAACATTTATATAAAACTGTTATTTTATACCAAGTGATTTATTTAAAGAGACTGTCCTATAAAGAGAATAAGGGGTTTAGTGCTAGCTGTATAATGGCTATAAATGGATAAACAATTCCAATGTTTTCCAAGTTTATTCAAGCATCATTCCCTCTGCAGGGAGTTTTCTCTAGTGTCATATTTGTTACTTGAGATTCAGTGAAAGTGAACTTTGAACTAAAAGACCTGTAACAAACCTTTCTAAAAGCTTTTTCCTGCTTTACAGTGGCCTGTGTTGTAGCAATCTGGAGGGAGGGTGCCGGTGCTGGAGCCAGGCCATGTGCACTGACCACACTGACCAGGCCTTGCACTGACCACAGTCACTTAAGACTCCCATTTTATAATACTTCCAAAACATCCATTTCAGAAAAATAGTTTCAAACACATGAAAGAAATTGTCATATGAATATGATCTTCAGCGAGCAAATTAGATGAGTTATAACTGTCTTCCCTAGTGAATTTATGGTATGGGAGATTTGATGTCAGTTCAGCTGCCTGCCTCGTTTTTCAAAGCCTTTCACTATGGGTTTTACGTTTTCAGTTAAGCTGTTGCTATTTAAAAAAATGACTTCCATGTCATTTGCAAAGCATGTAGAAGCTGGAGGAAATTCAGCATTTTGACACTCTTAATTAGCTGACGGCCTGTCATGGATGTAGATTGTAATTAAATGATACCGTAATTTTGGCCATGCTGCTTTTCAAACTATTTTTATATCGCAGCATAATAATTCAGGTGGTGATAGCACGTCAGTGTCTGTGCTTCTCCTTCCTCAGTGCCTACTCAAGAATTGTTGCTTGTGGTTCAAAATAACTTTAAGAAAATAAATTCCAACCAGTTCTTGGTGAAAGAGGAAACAGAAAGTTAAAAGATTTCCTGTCACATACAGTGGCCTGTCATCCTGTTGGGGTCTGTGGAGATGACATGTAATATATGACAACCTACACGTCCTGTAAGAGATGTTCACACGTTCAGAGATCTGCAGGGTTTCTAGTTCTTGAAAAATGACTGAAGGTAATTTTGATGGCTGCAGAGCCTGTGCCGTTTCTCTGGGATATTGCTAATGATTTGAGTTAAGATTGTGTTTGGACTTGGCCCCAAATATTTCTGATTAATAGAAGATTATGCTGTCTTCATCAAGAGAGGAGGGTGTTGAAATGGGAGTGCTTTTACTGGATAAGCAAACACAGTTTTATGGAGGTATTCCAGGATGGACGTGTCCCTAACACAGCCTGACAGTGTTACTGTTCAGAAACAAGTGGGATTTGCCAGAAGCCGGTAATACCCTTTGCTTTTTGAGCCAGGTTCTTTTGATGTCCATTTTCTGATGTGCTGCCCTGCAGAAATCTGCCATCTATTCATCTCTTCAATCCTGTAATAACATCCCTTATGCCAGGAACATCATAATACTGAATGCCATGGCTGAGACGTTACTATGAATATGCTGAAGATTCTTGCTTTGTGTGATGAAATGATCTTTGGGGAATCAGTGAAACAAAAGCGTGTGTAGGATATCCTTTAATTCAATGAAGAATGTGGGTGGAGAAGCAATTGAAATGAACAAGATGCTTTGGATTTTCACTAATGCCTTGAATGTTTCAGAGTGTACTTAAACAAATTTGTGTGTGTGAACAAGAATTGCTCAAGGAACTCAGGAAAGCAGAAGGAGCCTATTTTTCTAACCATCTCTTTCTCTACCTGCCCTCCATTGCACCTTTCCCCTCAAATATGGGCACTGTATCCCCCACGGCTGTTCTGATAGGGGAGAAATAACCATACAAAGAAGTCTAGACCTACATGTAAGGATAGGACAAGGGGTAATGGGTTCAAACTTAAACAGGGGCAGTTTAGATTGGATATAAGGAAGAAATTCTTCCCTGTAAGGGTGGTGAGGCACTGGAATGGGTTGCCCAGGGAAGTTGTGAATGCTCCATCGCTGGCAGTGTTCAAGGCCAGGTTGGACAGAGCTTTGGGTGACATGGTTCAGTGTGAGGTGTCCCTGCCCATGGCAGGGGGGTTGGAACTGGATTATCTTAAGGTCTTTTCGAACCCTAGCTATTCTATGGTTCTATGTGGCTCACAAGCCCTCTGCTGCTAAAAGCTGCTACAGTGGATGTCTTCCCTCTGCTGCCCGTGGTGGGGCAGTCATTTGTGATTTTCTCCTACAGCAGACACCAGTTGCCTCTTTTAAGTGTGGTTAAACTTGAGCCATGTATTCTTGAATTGTTTAAGGGGAAAGGAAGACTTATCTGCATCTGCAGCACAGATGTGTGAGCCTTTCTTCTTTAAAAGACTTAGCTTACAAAGATTGTATGTACAAAGGATTGTGGTTTTGATGCCCACCACACCCATTGTCATTAAGGAGAAGTGGGGTGGAAAAGAACAGCAGATAACCCAAGATAGTGTTGCAAGAGTGGAGCCTGCTGGACTCCTTCAAGAATAAAATCCCTTTTGAAGGAGTTTGACTCCATCATGCATTGAGTGATTCAATTATAAAAAATAATGAGAGAGAGTTTGAGAGTCATGTATGGCCATGTATAGAGCTATTCATTTATCTCCAGCACAACAAAGAAGGGAAATGCTTAAGATAACAATGAGCCAACTACATCTACCACTTCCTTTCAAGTAAGTTTCAGTTCTTTTCCTTTCTAAAGAAAATCCAGCTCTTCCTTTGAATTCAGAAAGACTTAAGGGATAAATTAATGTATATATATTAGATCTAACCCTTCACATAAACACTGAAAGAAAAGAAGATATTCTAGATTAAGGTTTATACTTCTGTTTACTTACATCCTCAAAAAAAACCCAGCCCTCAAAAAACAAAACTGATCATACTGGAAATACATAAGTGCATTTTCATAGGCACGTTGACAACTTTGTATTTGGACTAAAGACTTTTTCTGAAGCATATTTCCTACCTTTTGCAGAAGTGATGAGCTTCATGCAAGATGTGTGTTCTCACTGCTTCTGCTGTTCCTCATCCTCTGCCTTCTGATGTCCCAGGAGTCACTGGTCTCTTTCTCTGTGTCCTCTCTTCTGCTGCCAGGCCTGGCAGCTTTCTCTCTCCTCTCTCAGGCTCATAGACCTGCAGATCTGTGGAACTGATGAGGAAGGAGGATATAGAGAAAAAATTATATTGCAGCACTCCCTCACAGTGCTCTACACTAATGTCTGTAAGGCACACAAAGATGGGATGCATCACTGTTTAGTGCTGTTCTTGCAGTATATACAAGAAGTCAGAAGTAGTATTTTCTGACCTTAATCTTTTCTGTTCCCACCTTGGCCTTTGTTTTATATTCAGGTGCCTTTCACATAATCACAGAATGGTAGTGGGAAGGGATCTCTGGAGGTCTATAACCCTCTGTTCAAGCAGGGTTAGCTAAAGCAGATTGACCTGGACCATATCAAGTAAAGTTTTGAATATCTCTAAGGGTGGAGCCCCTACGACCTCTATGGGCAACCTGTGACAGTATTTGGCCACCATCACAGCATAGAATTTTTGATGCTTAAGGTGAATTTCCAGAATGTTCAATATCTGTTACAAACTCAAGTTAAAGCTGTCTAGGGCTGTTCCAGAAGGATGTGTTAATATTTAGGTTTGACCATCCAAGAAGAAAACCTGATTTTTCAGCTGGTCTGCTGCACAAGTGGATACCTCTGGTTGTTGTTGTAACTGTTATCCCCCAAAAGAGATGGCAATAACACCAAGGCTGTGACAGTGCTTCTCTAAGTGACAGAACCCTCTCAGCTCTGGCCACAGCCCTCAGCATGTCAGTAAGGATATAACCAGTGTCGTGGTTTAGGCCATAAATCAGCCACGCAGTTTGCTATCATGGAGAATCAAAAGAATGCAACTCCCACAGGTTAAGATAAGAACTGTTTAGTAACTAAGGTATAACACAAAGCACTACTGCTACCACTAATAATTGCAAGAGAAATACAAAGGAAGAAAATACAACAATACAACAGCTCACCACGTATACCCAGCCCGACCAAGCCATGCACCCCCCACACCCTTCCAGGTCTCTGCTCTCCACTTCTGCATCCTGGGCATGACGTGCTGTGGTATGGAATACCTCTTTGGTCAGTTTGGGTCAG
>JANRGW010007735.1:28191-55841 GCA_024733675.1 Psilopsiagon aymara
AGCCCGGCTGGCGGGCGGCGAGGGCGGGCGCCGGCCTCTCCAGCGCTCGCGGGGTCTGCGGCCCCGGGGGTTCCCCCTCGCCATGCAGACCCGGTGGCGCCTGATGCCTCCCGAGGTGAGTGAGCGCCGCGCAGCCCTGCCCCCCCAGGCCCGGGAGCCCGGGGTACCCTGCTCCCCAGGCCCCTGCCGCCCGCAGCGAGGCCCCGCTGGCGGGCGGGAGGGGAGGGCTTCCCCGCCTCAGCAGAGCCTCCGTATCGCCGACACCGCCCCAGCCCAGGGCCTGGGGGGCTCCGGGTTTCCCCCTCACCCCGCCGCCCTTGTCCTCCCTCTCGCCGCCGAGGGAAAAGGCGCTTAGTCGCCGAAGGGCAAAGGCAGCGATCGCCTTCAGCCCGCGCCGGCGCTGGTCCTGCAAGCTCTCTCCTCGCCGTTCCCCCCCGTCCCCGTGTGTTTTGACTAGGTGACCCCCTCGCTCGGCGCGGCCGGGGCACCTTTCACCCCACGCCGGTGATCCTATAGAGGGGGGGGAAACAGCTTTTGCTGGTTCTCATCGGGGCTGCCCCTCGGGAGGACACCCCCGTGTGCTCGGGTGCGGGCCGAGGAGAGGCGGTTCTCGGGCTGGCCGGGGCCCGGAGCCGCGCCGTGCGCACGGAGGCAGCGGGCAGGCTCGGCCCCGGCCCGGAGAGGGGAGGATCCCTGTACGCATCTGGTGCCCTTTTTATGGCCTGATCCCCGCTCTGTCCCCGGGCAGGGAATGCGACTTGCTCATCGCGATGTGTAACAAGTCACTCCTGCAATGGTGGTAGTGGTGGAGGGGGTTGGGGCGAGCGGGCGGGCGGTATGCGTTTTATAACATCTCTAATTACGTGAAACTGTGGTCATGTCTCACTCTAAGAATAACTGGCACTCTTGGCATGTCAGACTTCTTGCAGGGGTGGGCTAGTTGCTTGCTCATAAATGTTATGGTTAAATAGGTGTGTGTGATGGAGAGTGGCTGAAGAGCTGTTTTTGTCTCGTTAACCAGACTGAGAAACAAGTAGCGGATGGGAATTGATAGACTTTATGTTTTCGTTTTAACTATCTTGTTTATTTATAAGCAAGAAATTCCTGATTATTTAGTGACATGGGTTTCTCAGGGGATTAATTTTTACATGCATTTTCATTCAGTTCAAATATTAGAAGTTGACTGAATTCCTGCAGTGTTTTTGCTAAGTGTGGCTGTATCAGAATTTCTGAATAACACTGCCCTCATTATTTTAGTCCAGGCTATATCCAAAAGTGGAAAGGGCCCTGTATAAACAAGTAAGATAATAACAAAAAAAGATACTGTACTTGAATAAAAGCTTTTCTTTGGGCAACATTTGACTGCCTAGGCAATGTTTTAAGACATCGTAATTAACTTTTATTAGCAAATCATTTTTGATTGCATGGAACGAATCCAGATTTTTAGATACATCCTCAGTAGCTGAAACAACATCAAAATCCTTTGTTACTGCCTGAGCCCTGTAGTGTGCTTCTTTGTATAAAGTTATGGCATGTGATACAAGATGAGAAGAGCAGTCTCCTTGACTCAAGAGGGATGAAATTAAGTCTCTTCAGAGGCTTGGGGAATCTGAAATGGAAGCTGAAGAAGGGCCTCAAACCTCAAACAAGCTTCCCTCCAATTCAGGCCCTGCTCTGCACCTCACAAGTCATCGCGTTCTGACACCCTGTGATTGATTCTCATTGCTTTATGGTGCTTTCTTTAGTGTGTGAAGAAAGAAGAAAACAACCCCAGAACTGCAGTGCTGAGTCCTGGATTGGATGTTATTTTTATGTGGTAGCTTTGAGTTGGTTATTAGGCTGGGGATTAAATACTTTCAAACACATTTCAGGATCTGAGGCCTGGGGCTAAGACAGATGAAATACAGTTGGTGGGTTTTTTTAGTTTGGCATAACGTCTGACTGTGATTGACTCGGGGAACAAAGGTAGAGGCTGAACAAAGATGCACTATTAAAACCTGTGGCCAAAGAATGATAAGCTTTTAATGTCTGTTGTTGCCTGTCCAGTTGCTGTGCCAGCTTTAGCAGAAAATAGCTTCCTAGTTTTCAGCTTTACCGGCTGTCTATAAAACATTACCTGGCAATTATTTTGCAGAAAGATTAGTGTGGAGTTTTGCTTTTGACTAGGAGTTGGCCAGAAAGAAGTGGATGTTGGGAAGAAATTGTGTATTTTGTGTTTTGTGTGTCAGAGAAATCTTTTTGATGCACTAAGATGTGATTCGTCCAAATAAAGGTGAGTTTCTTGACAGAAAATCAGATGAGGGATAATAGTTTCAGTGCATGGTTAATCTGTGTGCTGATGAATCAGTGATCTCTTCCGGAACATTGTACTTTGAAAGCTTTATATAAAGGCTACTGTTTATTTTTTAAATGTAATTGAAGTCTGTAAAGAAACTGAAAGGTGACCTGCTTTAGAGCTCTATTTGTGATTCTTTGAGACTTGAACTTTGAAATGAAATGTGAACTAACATGCTCAGTTTTCCCTCCTGTTGTTTTTGTGAAGGATTGAGAAATGTGTCTTTAAAATGAAACTAAAAGTTTACAAAGCTTTTTGGCTTCTTAAGAAATACATAGTCAAGAGTAAAAGGCTGAAAGTAAGTTACAGTTTTGAGTTTTAGGTGATAGAAACAGCTGTTACTTCTGTGTTCATTTAAAGAACGTTTTTGCAACTTGAATGAATGTAAATGAATGGAAAGGTTTAAAAGTCTATTAAGGATCTTTCATTGACACAGCAGTTTCTCTTTCATTAGAATTCAGAATACATACAAATTTCTTTGACTAGTGGCTAGAGCAAAGCTTGCTGTATAGTTATCAAAAGAATAACAGGCTTTGAAAAATCTGTGTGATAAAAATAAATGACCATTATAATACAAATATATATTTTATAAATAATCATTATTTAATTTATAGTTATAGATAATTCTATTTTTATAGGCAAATAAAGTACTTCCTACTTACTGTTTGGTTGGCTGGGTTTCACTTACTTGAAACTAAAGCGTAACACCATTTCTTTGTTTTTAATTTAGCTGTTATTCTTTGAACATGTGTAGATTTTTAAGGTGCCCTGGTAAATGTAATTCTCAGCTAGGGTTTGTGGGAAGAAATGAATGTGTGTATTATACCTAGAATATTCAACTGTGTCATTCCTTAAAACATTAGTTTCTAGAGAAATGACAAGACATTGCTGATCCCAAGACTTTTTCATTAGGATTAGTGGAATACTGCACTCAGTGCTTTTGTCTTTGAAATACATTAGTTTTCTGAATGTGCTTTCTGATGTTTTCTTGGTTTTGCATCATACACATGCAGATTTTGGGATAGTTAGGAATGCTGCTGTTCACATTGCAATAGCAGGTGGAATAGGAAAAATACTTCTAAGGGCAGCTTATATTTATTCTTTCACTGAGTCTTTTCAGTATTGTTTATTATTGGAACATTACTACAACAATTACATTTCTGTTGTATTGCTAGAAGCAAGAGTACAAATGTGTAATATTGATACTTACTTTTCAGAAATAACAAAGTTCCAACTAGCACATCAGCATCAAATGAAGGTGAATGGTAAAGGAAATCCATAAAGGGTCAATTAAACCATTTTAAAGGTCATTACTAGAGAAATGTAATTAATTTAAAAACAAAGGTTAAAGGCAAATAGCGCACAGCCAGGAACTTACGGGTGACAACACTAGATAAATTGTGGCCTCTGTATTCTTTCATCTGGGTCTGCTCAAGTGGGAGTTGACTTAAAGAAGCAAGTCCAGTCAGTTGAATTTTACAGTCACAGTTCTCTTACAGTAAAATAAAAAAATGGCCAAAAAGAGAAGAAAAGTGCTAAACTCTGTGAAAATCAGGTATGGAGTCACCACCTGTAGATTTTCTGTGGTTTAGAAAGTGTGGAGCTAGAATGTTCTCTGAAGAGCTTCTGTGATACCTTCAGTCTAAGTATATACTAAGGCAGTAGTTGTGCAGGGCAGTGAGGAGAGAGCTTAAAGAAACTGAACATTGTTTTGCTTCCATGTAGAATGAAGTAATATGTAAATCTTAGTATGTGGCAGTCTGATCACATATTATGTTTTGAGACTTTGGTGCCCATAGATTTATTAATATATATAGACATGTATTCTGTCCCCAGTGTCCGTTGTACATTGGTCAAAAGAAAACATGGATGTCAGTATTGGATTTCCGTTTGCATAGGCTTTTTGTTTGCCTCTAATGTTCTTGAGTAGAAATTACTGACCTTCATATTGGATTATTTGGCCATACTGCTAATGGCTGTATCCTCTGTATTCTGTGTCTTTGTTGTATATAGAATATATAGATACCTTTATCATCTTGCTATATATGTTACTATTACTTATATCTCTGATATTTTACTGGCAGCTGAAGCCAGTGGGGTCACTGTAGTTTCAGTTGTTTGAGGTAATGCACTGAAGGTCCAGAAGCATTCTGGTGTGTTCTGCTAGGATCACCTAAGGTTTTCTATCAAGAATTGTGTTGCATGTTATTAGTATATATTTTGTTTCTGTTTTCTGTGCTTTCTTCTGCTCTTACTATCAGGAGGAAGCTTGATTAATGTTTTAAGACACCGATAGCATGTGTAGGACTTTGCAATTGGAATTAGTATTGCCAGTTAATTTTTCTTCAAATTGTTTTGTTGGATTCCTGTTACTGGTTTGGTTCCAGCAGAGTAACAGAGGTAGAAAAATTTCTGCAGGAGGCTCCAGGCATCATCTGATAGTTGAGATAGTGATGCTGAGCGCTGGTTTAGGGTTTGGATTTGTATATAAAATAATGCAGTAATGTGTGTTTGATAGTGTCTTCTTGCTTTTTGGATTGGCTCAAGCTTAACTGAGGTTTGCAGTAGTTAGAAAAAAAGCACTAAAGCCTAATGTAGACAAAACTGGAACTGTTTCTTTTTTTCTGCTATATATAAAAATACTTCTGTGTTGTAGACTTAATTTTGATCACTATTTTAGGGCTGTTCTTCATTAGTGACAGAGGAATTAGGCATGATCAGAGATGCTGGAAATGTTTTAATCTTTTGCATTATGACTACACTTGTAATGTTTGATTGTGAGTCTTACTGGCTTCTTGTACTTCAATTTTGGCAAAGAGCAGTCATGGGCCTGCATAAAAAGACAATGTTTAGTGTATGTGATGAAGTGGCAGCTGGGAGGAACCTGTTATTCCCTCTTCCCAGCATACAAAGAATCCAGAGGTCATTTCCTATCAGGTGATAATTTGAAATTAGGCCATACTTATGTCAGAGATTCATGTGTCTTTATCAATTAGAGAAGTGCTATAGCTGCCCTAGTAATACTTACCAGCCTTACTTCTGGATTCTTGCAATGTCTAGAATGACTGTAATAGGAAAGGTATTATTTACTTCTATGATGAACTGAAGCCTATTTTTATAAATAGTCCAGCTCAATTTTCATACACATGCTCTGTGTACAGCATTTGTATTTCACTGTAAGTTTAACATTTTATTTGGGGAGTAGTATGGGTGAAGTACATTAAAAAAAAATCACAGAAGAGTGTTCAGTGAAGGAACATACACTGGTAGATTTTTCTAAGTGGTACGATGAACTTAAAAGGAGTTGGTAATGTTCCATGTGAGAAGCAGATCAAAGAGCTTTCTGAGTCGTATAATAGCTTCTTTATCTGTGAATGACACTGACTATTAGAGGAGCTTTTCTGTTTCCAGATTCAGTTTTGTAGTGTCAAAACTCTGCTTTGAACTCAGCGTACCTGTTGACTTACCTGCTTGCACTCTGGAGTGTGATCTGGAAGATTGATTTAGGATGGCTAAAATCAAGGTTGAGCCATTTGAAGCTGTGTATTTATAGTTATATACTTTTATAAATTCAAGAAGAATTAGTAGATTATGTGAATATGCATAATGTTTATTGCTTTATTGGGTTGCCGGGCACATTATTTCGAGGTTTGGGAGATACTGTAGGATAGAAAAGTTGCAGATACTTTAAAATCTGTGACTTTTTGTTAGTTTTTATTTACTGTACTTTTCTTACATTTCTTTTCACCCAGACGGTGGAACTGTTCTCTCATCTGGCTCCTTTTCTTCATCAACTTTTTCTTCCCTCCTATTTTTTTAATGGTTGAATTTTTTAGAGGAAGGTTTAAGAATGGTGTCATTAGTAGTAAAATATGGGGCCTGGTTTCTGGTCGTCTAAATGTCAGTGTTGCACTCAGACCTCATTCTGATCTTGGGTGTACCACACATCCAGTATCTCTGAGGTTATCTCTGTGGGGTGACTTAGGCCATCCTTGCCCCAGTCATGTGCTGAAGATGCCTGTCAGAACTGAATTTGTATTCCCTCTGCAAGTTCTGCAGCTCTGAGCTTCGCATGTCAGTTTCAACAAAATCAAATGAATTTGGTTTCTCTTTAGATTGGGAAGTGCAGTGACTGAAGAGGTAGCTCATTTGATTTTTCTGCAGGTGGTGTAGAGAAGGAAATGGAAGTGGGCCTCAGTGATCTGTCATAGAAGGGGAGTGGGTATCTGGAACTGATGATTTCTTAAGTAAGCATGATATGGAAGAGAAGACTGTTTATCTTGTATCTTCCATGAACTATTGAATAGGGATAATGCCTCCCTAGATTTTTAAGACGTAACAGATCCAAGGAGCATGTTGCCTGATGTCATACAAGACTGAGGACTGAGAACTGGGATTAATTAAGCCAATGCTCAAAAGACCTTAGTGGTTCCTGGACTGAGTCAGTGCAGTGTGTTGATGCAGTGATAAAGGAGCTCCCATTGCTCTGCTGAAACAGTGGAAATCTAAATCCAGATTAATTTCTGATGACTAGGACTTATTTTCCACTCATAATTCTTTAGAATTTATGCAAGATTTTTGTAAGTAGCAAGAAAATTATTACAGGATCTGAAGATGGAGAGAACTATGGGGGTTTTTTTGAATTAGAAGATGTGTTGAATGAGCTTTATAGTGTAAACTGAATCTGATGTTATACATAGCCGTGTCCTTTGAGATACTTTATTGGTGAGTGTCTATCATCAGTGGAATGAAAGAAGCTTGTTTTTCTGTAGATTTAAATAGTTTTTGCCCCTTAGTATCTCTTCCTTCCCTTCCTCCTCTGCAATAACCCCAGCTTTCTCACATAACACCATAATTCTGTTTTTTCCAGAGCTGTGTGGGTATTGATTGCCCAGAAGTTTGCTGCCAAAAATACATACAGCAGTTTGCTTTTCCCTTGGAGGACAGTCATTTGAATTTGTTTTTACTGTGCAGATACTAATTTTCATGAATATATGTATTTTTTTAAAAGACCATAAAGAATAGTAAATGACCAATATGACCTCATATTCTTCATTTCTGTAGTAGATAAGATTAAAGAATCACTTGAAAAGTGATAGTAGCTGAACACTTACCAGTATGTAATTCCTTTTCTTACTTGTGTTGCTGAGACTGTGAATAGCAAGTTTTCTTTGTGGGGTGGAGGACATACAGAAGTTACATGGTTAAAATATACCCCGCAAACCAGTAATGTCAATGTAATTTTTTATTCCCTATCATCTGCGCTGTAATGCAGATAAATGAACATTAAATATGAATTGAGAGCACATAAGAGGAAAGTTCCTTTTTTGCCTATTATTTTTATTCATTTTTCTAGGAGTCTCTTTGAACTTGCATGTTCTTCTGCAGTGCTGTAGAAATACATGCTATAGCTTGCTTCTGAGGCTTGTGTGTGGAAAGGCACAGGTATGTGATTTACAGTCTCTTGGGGTCTATAGCTCAGTGTATAGGTACAGTTCCTGTTTGCTGGCTAGTTTGATAGCTTGGCAGAGCATATTGGCTGTCCTCATGTTACAAAGTTACATTGTGGGTGCTATTTTGGTTCATTCAAAATTAGTATTTTAATGATCTCTTATTTGGTGAACTTGAAAATATGTTCAGAGCCCTCTTCTTAAACAGTACTCTTAACAGATTGCTTTAAATATATGTATTGAAACAGCCTCTTAACTGAAACATCAGCTTGCATTGATGTAGGAATTTCATACTGTATTTTTGTATAAATGATGAAGGCTGAATAAAACCCAAGTATACTTCATGTATTTCACATCTCTCTTGATTCTTTTGTAAATGTAAAAGGTCATTACTTTAAGCATCAGCCTACCTACGTACTTGTGTGCGTTCAGGTAATTATATTAATGTACTGGCGTAATAACCTCTCCGTTGTGTTTAGCTTAGTTTTACTTAAGTCATCTGTAAAATGCATTTTAACCTATTGCTGGAATTTGCACATAGGTTTTTATTTCTTTTTTTGGTATACTCCTGTAGAATGAACATGGGGTTTATTATTACAAGAATTAGTAATGGTTTCTTGAGAGTTATGGACAATAAATACATCTATTTGTAGTGGGTTTTGGGGGTAGCGCCCTCATTCTTTTCCTGTAATGTTCTTTGTCTCTCTTCAGTCTCTCTTTTTTTTCCATTGAGCTTCATTTGTGTACAGAGGACTTGTAGATGCAGTTGTACCTTCTTCTACTTTGAGAAAATAGGTAATAATGGCTCTTACATAGTTAATAATGCCTCTTAACTGGAGATTTCTGATACATGAATGCTTGAGGAAAGCAGGTAGCTGTGCTCATCCTGGATGTTGACTACCCAGTGTGTGTATGTGTCAAAAATTGTATTTCATAGGCTAAAAGTCTGAGAGTTGAAATGAATTTGTGAAGCAGCCGTGATGACAATGTACAAAGACAAGGACAGGTAGAAGGCAGGTTGACAGTGAACACAGTTGCAATGCTTTCTTGTGATTTTACTGCTTGTTTGGTCATGTGTTTTGTTTTTTCCAGCAGCTGTTTTGTATAGAGCCTTTCATTTATGTTTGCAAAGTGGATGCATCACCATTGTTATTGGGTTTGTTCCCCCCATTTCTAGAAATAAGGAATAAGATAGTGTGGTTAATAAGGTTGTTTACAGTTGGTTTATACCAGCGGTTCTGAATAGTAATGTTGAAATGTATTTTTGTCGGAGAAGGAAGGAAGCATGGGTAGGGAGAAAGATAACGGATGCAGGAAGAAGTGAATGGGCAAGGAATGTGTTTGAGAGAGGATAAGAAGGCTAACAAACAAAGAAAACAGAACATAGGAATATAGTACAATCTAAGAAGGAGAGGTGAAGAAGTAGGGGTTCATGGCTGAGCAGAGTAAACCACCGGTTCAGTGGAATCAGCAGAGGTTTCTCAGTTTTGGACTATCTCAGAGATGTTGCATCTGAGTTTAGGAGGATTTTATGTTCTTGGAGCTCCATCAGATTTCTGAAAACTGTGCTTTGGCTCATTAATAACGAATGCTTCCAATTATTTTTTTTAATTACTACTATATTTTTATCTGTTAAGCCTTTATTTCCCATGACTGCTAAAATGATACCGAATTATGGCCACCTAATTTTGTCACTGAAACTTTTCTGAATCTTACATAAATTTTAAGTAAATGTCCTGATAAGTGTACTGCACCACTGCAGCAGCAAAAAAACCCCAACTTTATAATCAATCTGACTGCAAGTTACTCGCCATTTATGCTAGTTGGTGCTCAGTCCCATCAGCACTATTAAAAGCGTGTTAATGGACCTCAGGTTAAATGAGAACCATACGCAGAAATAGCAGTTTCAGTACACACTGTTACCATGGATGTACTGAGTTGTATTGAACTACTACTTACAGATGACTTGAGACATAATGCACTGTAAGCATCATCAGTGTAGTTAGATCATGATCACAAACACGGGAGTGGGAGTGAACTTTGCTACATTTGACAAGATGGCAGTGTCTCATAATGTGTTTGTATTGTGTGTGTATATAGATGCTTAATCTTGGTGTGATATGAATAGAAAGGTCAACACAAAATGGGAATTAAAAGTTCATAGAATCACTGAATGGTTTTTGTTGGAAGGGACCTTAAAGCTCATCCAGTTCCAACTTTCGACCACAGTCAGGGACACCTTCCACTGGACCAAGTTGCTCCAAGCCTCGTCCAACCTGGCCTTGACCACTGCCAAGAATGGGGCAGCTGCAGCTTCTCTGGGCAACCTGTGCCAGCGCCTCACCACTCTCCCAGGGAAGAATTTCTTCCTAATATCTCATCTAAATCTACCCTCTTTCAGTTTAAACCATCCCCCCTTGTTCTATCACAGTCTGCTCTTGTAAAATGTCCTTTCTGGACTTCTAGTGTGTTGGTAAAGGTGGCTTTAGCAGCTGATTGACTGCTCCTCAGTAGAAGGTGACTGCAGACTTTCAGGCTTTCCTCCTGTGCAGATTGTCCTTTCTCTAAAGAGCAGCTGAGTGCATGAATTGTGTCTCTTCTGGCAGCTTCTCTCCCCAGTGGGTTCAACTCAAAACTGATGGGTTAGTCAGTGGTAGCAAGGCACTTTTACTCTTTGTGTGTCGTCCTTTTCCTCTGTCCCATTCTGGTTGCATGGCACTAATGGCTTTTATTAGCAGATACAGATTTTGCTCACAGTGCCTGCAAGTGTTGGCCCCTCGTGGGTTTTTTAAAAAGGGCAGTTCCTAGGCAGTTGTAGGCATTTAATTAGAGATTCTTGGGGGTCTCAGTCAGTGTTTCCCTCATTGCCCAAATCTAGGTAACATCTGAAACAATGATCAGTGCATTTGGGATTCATTCTTGTTACAACCGTACATCAGCAAGAAGAAAAACTCATAAACTGTTAGAATACAGGATTAATTCACTCAGATGCCTACTCTGGAACATTTATTTTATTCTTCAAATCTGTTAAACATTAATTTCAAATAGTCAAAACCTTATTTCTCAAGTATAAAACCATAAAAAGTCATCTTATAAATCAATTTATTCTATATGGCTTAGTTTGTGTTTGAATAAAATTAAATATCAGCTTTTGTTCAGTATGTTAAATGTATTGATTTGTTTTTTAAAAGTACATTTTTCCAGTAATGACATTACATGGAATCCATGCACCAATTAACAAAAATTATTTCATGTTAAATTTATGTTTAATACACTGTGCATTAATTTCTTCGATAGTCTACAATATTTATAGTTGGGGTTGTATGAAACGAAATGTTAGAAAGCATTAGATTTATAAACCACTAAATTTTGAAGTGAGCTCTATGAACGTATGAATTAGCTCAGGAAAGGATTTTCTCTTTCTTTTTTCCCCAACTGAATTCCTTTGGAAAACCTTGTAGAGAAGGCAGCACTGCGGTGTGAACCTATCTACTTGTGCTTCCAAAGAGCTGGTGATGGACACTTTTTAAGGTGGGCAAAAGTAGTTACGCCACAGAGACATGTAGTTCCTTGTCTGCAGGTGCAGAGAGCCATGCCTTTGCTCTGTTTTGGCAAGGCTAGTTTTTGTGTCAAGAAAATAAAGTCTTTCACCTTGAAACAGTAAAAAGGGTAGGAAATGGAATTTATTTTCACCTGCAAACTGTTACAAAGCAGGTGTCCTGATTTGGGCTGCTTCCTCTTATTTACTGGAGGACACAGGTTGATTATGTTGCTAGAATTTTTCTTGTCTCCCTGTTGCTTTTGACTGTGATACTTTCTATAATGCTCCTTTGAAGTTGCTGCTCTTTTGACTGCCTTACTACTGCTCTGGCATGTGTGAATGTCTCCTTATGGAAACTTGGCTGGAGACAAAAGTGAAAATAATGGCTTTAAAATGGCATGGAGAAAAGTCAAGGGAAAAGATGCAAATATTAGTGAAATAATTAGAATTCTGCTGTATTCTGCTTTAGGTGTTGTCCATCTGTTTGTTCAGCTGGTTAGAAAGAGGACAAACCAATGCAACACTGAAATAGTTCATCTTTTATCAGCATTCTTGTGTCCTGAGCTGGTACAAAGTGTTGTATTACACAGAAGTAGCCTGCCATGCCCCGGTCTACCCTTTGGTTAATTTACATTGAGCAGTAGGAACATCAGCAAGTTATGGCATATAAAACCAAAAGATACATGATCGTCTTGAGCTGTTGATGCAGGGAAAGGATTAGCAGTGACTGTGTCATGTTTGTTGCATTTAATCTCTTGCTGCTGTTTTTAGTGTTTCTTATTAAATGGATTTATGGTGAGTTTTAATGGGATTTTCTAATCCTGAGCTATTTCTTAGACAAGGTATTTTGAAAAGTCCTGTCGTTATTTGCTGAGTCTCCTTTAATAAATTAGAATTTTAAACCTGATAATTTTTCTTTTCCTGCTTGCATTTGCATGGCTGCCGCTTTAATTTATTCATAGAACAATTCACGTTGCAATGTTTAATTTTCAGCCTAGTCCATACCAATTGTAGGTGCTGCTGTGACCGTGTATCCTGAGACAGGTGTGGAGGACTGCCTTTCCTGGAGGAGTGTTCCTGGGTACTATTTAGTCTTTCTACTTACATTAATTCTTAAAAAATAATACAGACACATAGAATCATAGAATTAACAAGGTTGGAAAAGACCTTTAAGATCATCGGGTTCAATCTTTATCCCAGGACTGCCAAGTCCAGCACTAAACCATGTCACTGAGGGCCTCATCTGCAGTTTTTCAACACTTTCTTGTGAAATTTGACTGAAAGTTTCTGCTTCATTTGCGAGGGACCGAGAAGGAACCATTTTGAAGTGACAAAACATATTGGGCACATGGTAAAGTATCATTATTCCAAGCATTTAATCACTTGAGTGAAAGAAAATCACCTTTTCCACTTGTGAAGGTTTAGCTTCCAGGTTAACTGATCAGATAAAATAATTCACGTTGTAGAACTGCGTGTCCTGAAACTTCTTTTCCCCCTCTTGTCTAAGTACACTGATTTCCTAATGCTGTAGTATTTCTTGTTGTAGTCTTTATTCTTGCAGTTAGGACCTGAATATGTCCCCTGTCTGCAGTCTCTCTGAATCTTCCATCCGAGAGTTTCAGAGTACAGACAAGCGAGGAAGTTATCAGCCCTGAAATCTGGGTTTGCGTTTAAGATAATGCCTAGTTCAACTAATCCAGCAATAATGAAGTGCCTTAAAATGGCTGCAAATGTATTCCTGCCTACTCAAAGACATCTCACTGGTAGCACATTATAGAGGATCTGTAGTTCAGTTAAGAGTTGGATTCTTGCCAGTACATGGGAGCATTTTTTAGCATCTCTTCATGCTTTGAGCGTTTTCTGTGGTTTTTTAACATAGTATCAAAATTGCTTCTTTTTCAATCTCTTTCCATTTATTATAAGCTATTCCAATTTGTGCTGGTTCAAATTACTTTCATTTGATATTGTAAACATTTTTTGCATTCTTTTTTTTGTGCAAGATATTTCTAATTTTATATTTTTAGAGATCTTTTCTGCTGTTCTTTAGCCTGTCTTTATTCCGGGCATATTTCTGCTTGTCATATTTCTCTTCAGTTCTTGTTTGGCTTTTGCTGTATTTGGCAGTTGCCCTCTTGGAGCTCCTGAGGGAAATCATCCATGTAGGGTATAACCAAAGCAGCACCTGAGTGATACCACTGTAGGGCAGGAGACAGAAGAATTCAGCTCAACCATCAGCAGAAGAGATAACAAACTGTGGATTGCTCCAAGTAAGCAAACTGGAACAGCAGGCACTGGGCCTCCTTCAGTTGCAATGGTCTTAGGTCTCAGTAGGCTCATGATTTTTAGGTGGAAATGTATTTTTAGCAACATGTATGATCTGTGAAAAAGCTAATCCTCATTAGGTTATACATTGTTGTGGATATTCCCGATTCTTCCTTATAGTTACTCATTTTATCTTTTTTATTTTAATATAGTTCTCTTATAGTACCTTTTTGGAAAAATAATTTGGCTCTGTTACCAACTCATTGATTTTTATTTTTATTTTTCAGGAAATCCAACCTTACAATTTACTTCTTGAAATTGCTTTTTGTTTAAATATATTACGTTCATATCTGTAAGCATGCTTTGATTTCTGCATAGATTTTTGTAAGGGGAAATGGCTGCCAAGAGCAAACATTGAATTGTAAACAAAAATTTCAAGGACCTCCAGGTAATAGCTCTTCAAAGCTTTCTTTGGAGGCTGGTAGGGATTGATTGGATCTGTGTTCTTCTGTGTTGTATGGTTATGGATGAAAAAGTTATTACCTTGGAATAATGAGACAAGGAAAGTGGATCAGAATAAACCCAAAGAATAATAAAGCTGTACTGTTGCCCTGGAAGGCTTGCTGTCTTAGGGCACTGGTTACAGCACAGCACATTTCAGCTGTGGGTTACTAGGTCTCATCCATTTCTTACTGGTAAAGACTGGACTTTGTAGTTACTGTATGACCGACTGGCTCATGTGTAATGCGTTTGATTATCATGCTGCAGTTGTATAAATCACAGATAGAATTGTCATTAATTGATCCATCTTTTCAAAGGGGTCATGAAAACTGAACCATTTTCCTCCTCCTCCAGGCCAGAAGGGGACCTGGTGGTGGTACAGACAACCTTGCCCTGCTGCCGCATGTACTTCACAACCCTTTGGAAAACCTTAGCATTCTGAGGCCTTTCAGAGGAACTAAATTTCCCTCACCTCCATTTTTGCATGCATATAAAGCCTAGCTGAAGAACTTCTTACTATAGTAATTTCTACTATTTACCAAATATCTAAACCCCTGCTTAGTTTATCAGGGTAGAAACATACCTGGCATTAGAAATTTTACTTGCACATAGGAGCAGTTCTGTTGGCATACAAAGCTGCGGGATTTCATTCTGAGCTTGGAAACAGTACTACCAGGAGTGCTACTGTGCAGTTCATTAGTTTCCTGGAATTATTGCTGTAGCTTATTTCTGCAAAGAATAATAAACAGCCCTGGGAAAATTGTGGTATAACACTGAATATTGCCTTCATGCACAGGGAACTGTTGTGGTCTTTTTTAGCTCTGTTCATTTTGCTGGAGTTTTATTTGTTTTTCCAACATATGCTGCGGCTTCATCAGAGCACCGATAAATATTTCAACTACCTACCAGGTCAGATACCAGCACCGGAACACCTTAAAACGTGCATTGAACTTAACTTACTCTTTATTCTTCTTGTACCATTTGTCACAAACTAGTCTCTCTTCTTTCCCGAGTTGGATTTTTGAGCTATGTTGAGTGTTAGGATGCAGCCTGTGAAAATGAGCACCTGACCTATAGAAATGCTGTTGTTAGAACAACACAGTTTCTTCTGTCTTATTTTTGGCTTTGGCTGTCCCTCCTATTGAAGGTTGATGCCATTGTGGTTTTGGAGAGAAGAAGCCTTTAGGAAATGAAGGGAGCCTAAAATTGTAGGGGGAATAATTTGAAGACAAAACCAGTTGTTTAGCTGTTAGAAAAGCAGTGGGAAGCTGATGAATACAGTTTACAGAATGCACAGGGCTGTGAATTTTTGATGAGTATCGAAGCTACTCTCTCTTTATTTTTGGAAGGCCTATTGTAGTGTAATATAATTACTTTCAGAGGGGAGTTTTATAAATGAAGCCTTACAGTCAAGGTCATCAGGAGTACAAGGAGTGTTGGAGTTGCTGCGTCACTCTGTGGGTTTACAGTTAAATGAAGAATAATAGTAGGTACGTAGCAATGTGGTTTTTATAAGCAGCTTTTTTCACCAGCATATTGGAGCGCAGTAGTGGCATAGTGCACAGATCCTTGAATTTAAAGCTGCAAATGTAATCCAAGTCATTTGAAGGCTTGCAGCATTTGCCAAATGTGCCTGTGCTAGCTGCAGTCATGTGCTGAAAAAACATGGGTTGTGGCAGAATTACCAATCATAAAATGCATGTTTGTGTTTTGCTTCCAGGATCAAGTAGAACACACTGATTCAGCAGAACTGGCTGATTGTGCTGCAGTCATCATGAGTAGGCACAGGGTCATTCGTTTCTTAACACATGTATAAGAGGAAAAGGTAAGAGGCAAGTTCTGCTTTAGAATGTAATGATTCAGGGGTACGTACTTGCAATGCATGTGTTTGTGTATGCTTATGGATATATATTTATATACATACACCTCTCTATATGGATATATCTTATGTACAAGATGACGGAGTATTTTTAGCATTTTGTTGTTTTGGCTTTTATTGAGAGTAATTGCCTTGTTTTACAGCAAAGATGTGGCTTATTTTGTTTGGGGGAGGGGGAGAAGTGGGAAAAGTCTTTCTTAGTCTGTGCTGTAGGCAGATCTCATCAGTTAAAAATACTATTCAGCTATTGCTGAACTCTCTGAACAAGCTGTTCATTACAGTAAAGGTGCTTGAGTTCTTCCTCCTAGGAGCAGATGATACAAAGATTACTAAAGGGAGCTGCAACAATATGTGACTCCACCGTTGTTTCTTGGGGTTAAAGGAAGTCTCAGAAGCACTAGATCTAATGAATTAATTTTTCCAGTGGATGCATAATTCCCTGTTGTCATGCTATGGGAAAATGTCGTTTTCTGGATGTCTGAGTTTTTTCAGGGTGAATGAGCAGTGTTTGGTTTATTCATGCCCCTTGTGACTTTCATCTTAGGAGTCCTTCAGATATATTTTTGGTGAAGACTATAATTAGCTACGTGAATATTTTGTTTAATGGGAGTTTCATGAAGTGTGTTCACAGTTTCATATTGACATGATAGCATAACAGAAAGTCCTTATTCAGCTTCTTTACAATTATTAGCCTTGTAACAAAGGCCTGAAAATCAGAGAGTATGTATGTTGGTATTACTTCCTTTTGGTGCATTTTTTCATTATAACTTTTTAATGGGATTGTGTGCTGGTTGTCTACTATTAGAGTCGAGAAAATTTGGAAGACTTAAGGCTGTCAGTTCCAGTGGTGAAAAAGTCTTGAGGGTAATTTAGGCTTTGCAGTGTAAAAGAGCATAAGTTACATAATCTCATATTGTAAAGACCAAAACAAGTACATGTCTTGCTGCTTTGCAGGTGGAACACAAGGCCTAGCTCTCTGTACGGTTTGTTTCCCAAGAGGAGGCATGTGGGATATCAGAGCTGTCTTGAGAGGCAGTCTCCAAGGTTAAGCCTGTTCAGAATACCATCTAATTTTAGGAAGGTTTTTCTGTCCTTTACTTCTGTCTCCTTCCTTCCTCACTAATCAGTTAAAGTTTGTCTTATATCTGGTGTGGTTTAAGCCCAGCTGGTAACTCGGAACAATGCAGCTTCTCACTCACTCCCCTCCTCTTTTTTCCTCCCAGCTCCTGGAGGGATGAAAGAATGTAGATCCCATGGGTTGAAATAAAAACAGTCCAGTAACTAAGGTATAACACAAAACCGCTACTGCTACCACCAGTACTAATAATGATAAGGGAAATAACAAGAGGACAGAATATAAAACTAAAAAGGGAAAGACAAAACAATTAACACAAGTGATGCACAGTACAAATGCCCCTGGCCCTCCCTCTTAAATGCTACAGTGACATGGACGGTAGCTCTGGATACATATGACACAGATGACTGGGTACATGCACCTTTATATTTAGACATTAGAAGAGCGTAGAGCATGTAAGCCTGATAAAACGTAAGTTGTTCAGAGTTATCATTGTCTTCAATGATGATGAGTCCATGCTGTTGGAATGAAGAAATGGGCAAGTTAAACACAGAGTTTCTGATTGATAGGCTATGTGTTTTCATTAGCTTTTTGCCATGGGGAACAAGTGCTCTTGGGTTGTAGCCTTACTGTACCACTGGATAGCAGCCATTGGATTCTTTTTTTTTGACACAGAATTAAAAAAAATAAATTGCTATTTAATAGGGTTTTGGTGTGTGTGTGTGTGTTCTTTTTTTGTGGGGGGTTGTTTGATTGGTTTTTGCCTATAATTAGTCTTTTCTGCCAAATCTGCTCAGAGCACTGTATTTTTGAAAAGCCATCTTATGCTTTTAACTCATTAGTGGTTTATGTCTTGTTTTTCTTGCACTGGCATAATATCCTCTAATTTGTGTTGTTCATCCCAATATATTCTAATTTAGGAAGTGTCTCCTTTTTGCCAGTATACAGCTAAAATTGCCATTGAAATTTCACAGAATCCCTGAATGGTTTGGGTTGAAAAGGATCTTAAAGCTCATCCAGTTCCACCTCCTTGCCATGGTCAAGGACACCTTCCACTGGAGCAGGTTGCTCTAAGCCCCGTCCAACCTGGCCTTGAGTGCTGCCAGGGATGGGGCAGCCACAGCTTCTCTGGGCACCCTGTGCCAGTGCCTCAGCACCCTCACAGTAAAGAGCTTCTTTATAATGTCTAATCTAAATCTTGCCTCTTTCTTCCTGATTTGCTCATGATTTCATTCTCCCTTTTCCAGAGTATAAGTTGTGTATTTGCTTGTCAGCTTCTCTCCATGCCATAGCTTGGGATAGTTAGGCAATGCTGAAGAGTTTCACAACTATCAAGGATCCTTTAAAAACATCATTTCAACCTTCATACTTGCAGGAAGTTTGGGACTAGGATAATTCTAAAACTGTTCCAAACTTTTTAGTGGTACCTGTGAGTTACAGTCAAAGTTTCCAAAGATGCGTAAAGGAATATGTTTGGGAGTTTCGTTTGCTTGTTTGTTTTATGTTGGATGTGTTATAAAAATATTAAAAAGCAATACTGAACCACAGGGAAAACAGCTCCTGGGTTATTACATCATGTTGCGTTAGAGCACTTTGTGTTTTGTGATTTGAGCTGGAGTTGCTGGCTGTGCAGAGTTAAGTATTAGATCTTCAACTGGCAAAAATATGAGTTGCTGACAATGTATTGGTCACAAAGCGTTCCAGGTATCCATTAGGAACATGACTGCTTGTCCTCCTTTTCTTTCCGGAAGAGGTCATAAGGACTTATATGGCATGGATGATGTGTTTTGCCCTTGGACAGAATCTTCTGGAAAAGCTGTGTGTGGTTGTGTTCTAGTGTATAATAATAATAGTAATTTTAGATATTAGACCTGAAGATTTGCAGTTGACCTTTTCTGAGAAATGTCTGCTTGCACAGACAATGAGATCTCATTTAGAGAGGCTGTCATCTTAGTGGCTCCGAGTTTAAAATGAAAAGGTTCTCCATGTATCCTGGTACATCAGTAAGTGAAATAACAATCATGATATAAAAGGTCTTTTCTTTCTTCAGTTTGGACTGTGAGTATACATCAGTCTGGGTTTTGGCTCATTGCCTGTTTGTGCACCAGTATTTGAGTTTCAGAATTCATATGGTTATATGTATTTTGTTTACACATATTTCTATCTGCTTTGAATTTTTAAAAACAGAGAAAATCCTTCTGTTATATCAGACCACATTTAAGCTCAAAAATATAGATATTAGATAATACAAATGTTAATAAAATAACAATGACATGTACTATTAAGCACATTGGGATTATAAGGGAGTGGGAACAAAAGTAAATCTTCTTTATATGCCCTTCTTATTGTTAATTGAATGGTCTCCTAAGTCTGAATATTTGTATTCTCCTAATGTGATAAAATCACACTTAACATAAAACTTTAAAGCCAAACATGACTAAGGTCAATAAAAATGATTATTCTAACCTTCTAAAACTGCTTTCTTTGGTTAGGCGTATCTTATTCCTGGTTTGTATGACAATGAAAAACCAGCTAATATAGGACTAAATTTAGGAAATGTGCAGTTTGTCCTGAAGTAATTTTATCAGGCTTTCAGTCAGGTTTTGAAAGTGTGTGAATGGTCGGGTCCTAATTTTGATAAACATTTGAAAGTTACACAGAATCAAAATGCAGTTTTTCCAAGAGCTGCTTCAACCTCCGTTTTCAGCAACTATCTAATCAGCAGAGCATTCCTTCCCCATCAGCTTGCTTGTCAGAAATAAGCAAACAAAAACCAAATCAATGCTTGTCGCCTATTTTTTTGGCCATTCGTGCTTCAGGGTTTGTGTCCTAGAGAATTCCTTGACTGGATGTTCTTTTTCACTATGAAAGTGCATGGCAATCTGACAGCAGTGGTGTCAGCCAGCATCACATCTGGAACACAAAAATTTTCTGTGACACTTCTCAGTCTTGCTGTTCTTCACTGACAAATACTCTTTGCATCATTGATTTTAGTAGCAGGACTTGGCCTAAGAATGATTATTCAGATCTTCATCAATTATTGCTAGACTGGAATGTTATCATCATCATTTAAATTAAATACATTATAAAAGGATATGAAATCATATGATATTTCGTACAGACCAGTCTTAGTACAGTGGGTTAATTTTGGTTGGTGTTTAGAGCTCTGAGTGGAAAAAAATGTCACTGAGATAGATTCTGATTAACTTTGCAAGATTTAACATTTACTGAGTTTATTGAAATGAGTTGAATTGAGGTGGGGAGAAAGGTGCAAGAGAACCTCCAAACTCTGACAGTTTGAAAGTAGTTGAATGAATTTAGTATTTGTATGTCTAAAGAGAAGTGTCTGCTTTGTAAAATATTTTGCTTTAATTGAAATGTGTATATTAATTATTAAAATGGTATGAACTTGGTGGGCAGATTCAATAATACAGGATGATCTTATAGTCGGTATGTAAAGAATCTGAGAGTATGGTCTGACACAGTTAGAGGTCAGAATCTGGCTTTTGATAGAGGACAGAAAGTGTTGAGCTTCTTTAGATTTCTGCAATGCAACCTTTGATCATGGTGGCTATTGGTTCCATTGCTTTTTCTAATCTGTGCAGCCATGTACAGTAAATGATATGGCCAATCATATTTTCCTTGCAGAAAGAGTCAATCATTGAACCATAGAATGGTTTGGGTTGAAGGGACCGTAAAGCTCATCTACTTCCCACCCACTGCCATGGGACACCTTCCACTGGAGCAGGTTGCTCCAAGCCCTTGTGTCCAGCCTGGCCTTGAACACTGCCAGGGATGAGGCAGCTACAGCTTATGGACACCCTGTGCCAGTGCCTCAACACCCTCACAGTCTTCTCTTCTCCAAGCTAAACAAGCCCAACTCTCTCAGCCTGTCTTCCCAGAAGAGGTGCTCCAGCCCTTTGATCATCATCGTGGCCACCTCTGGTGTTACTCAAGCAGATCCGTGTCCCTTTTTTATTGCGGGCCTGAGAGCTGGATGCAGTACTCCAGGTGGGGTCTCGTGAGAGCAGAGCAGAGGGGCAGGATCACCTCCCTCAACCTGCTCCTTTAGATGCAGCCCAGGGCACTTGGTTTCTGGGCCGTGAGCGCACACTGCTGGGTCATGTTGAGCTTCTCGTCGATCAACACCCCTAAGCCCTTCTCCTCAGGGTTGCTCTCAGTCCATCATCTGCCCAGCCTGCAGTTGTGCTTGGGATTGTGCTGACCCAGATGCAGGACCTTGACCTAATCTAAAAACCCAGATCAGGCACAGATCTGGAAGACTGTAGGATGAGAGTCTAGTTTATATCTGAATTTCTTTACAAAAAGGTCTTTATTTGGGTGATGCTTATTGCAATTTCTGTGTTGGCATTATACTAATCTCTTTAGAATTAGCTTTTGTATGGATCTTTAAAACATCATTTAATCTGATTATATTTAATAACAATGTATTTATGTTGTAATATGATTATCTTTTAGAAACACCATGTCAGATTTTTAGGTCAGCCTTAAAAGCTTGAACTCTGCATATTGTGATATTGTAATGCATAATATTTTGTACCAATAGTCTATAGTTGTTGCTCACAATAAATGCAAAACTGTATTTAGTGTTCATAGAATCATAGAATAGGGTTGGAAAGGACCTTAAGATCATTTAGTTCCATCCCTCCTGCCATGGGCAGGGATACCTCCCACTTAATGTTGTAGTAATTGAAATAAAACTTGTTGACGTTTTCCTCAAATCCAGATACCATGGGGGTAATGGTATAGTTTAAATTGAAAATTCCTCTGACTTGTCTTGTGTCTGTGTATCTCTAGTGTTAAAGAGCACGTTTTTAATTGAACCAGAATCTAGCTGTCAGGTCTAACACTGTTTCTTACTGCAAAACAAAGTTCTCACCCTCTCCTCCTCCATCTCCTTACTGCGCAACGTTGAAAGCCAGCTCTGAAGAGAATAAGGCTGATTTGGATGATGTTCAGAGAAAGATCAAATCAAGGTCTCTCTTTGTGGTATATAGGTTATGGCAGACATTTCTCAGTGAAAGTGTCTCTGCTGGTGGTGAATGTTCTAAGAAAATGAATCAGGGTGTCATTTCACTACAGACCTCTGGTAGCAAGAAGAGCATATTCCTACTGTTAGGGCAAAAATGTTATTTATTATGTGAAGTTGTAGAAAGTTATTTAACGACTTAGGGTTGTGTTTTGTTTTGTTTTCATTTCTCTTGTCATCTTCCTTTCTAGTGTGAGAGTATTATCTTTTGATGAGACTATTTACTTCTGTGCATTTTGCTAGATTTCCAGTGCCTGCCTTTCAGGCAAACAAAGATTATGAAAGTAGGCATTTTAAGAGCTAGGACAATTCAAGTAACATCCATTGAGTTCTTTAACAACTTCTACAAACATGAATCTCTGAAGAAGCTCTGGGAGATGAGGACTGGCACACAGTACTGCTAGCCTAGTATACATTAAAAGTCAGAAGCATGAGGAGTTTAAACTAGTTGTTCAAAGCCACATGAGCTAGTTGGTGGAACTGTGGAATTGAGAGCTGGATCATCAAATTGCCTGTTGGTCTTCTGGTTCTCTAGACTGTTATTTTCTGACTGGGGTTGGAGCAGTTTTGCTCTTGCCATTATAGTGATCCTTATGGTTAGATACATCGTTGTGGGAGAGAGGAGGTAATAAAATCCAAAGCAAGTTTGAGAAGGTTGTTAATCTGAATTAAATGAGTTTAAGCACGCTAATCATTTTTATTCCTGGAAAATACTTCGGATTTGTGCTTGTAGACCTTGAATTACAAAGGACTTCTTTTCCACTTAAATCAAGGCAATATGTAGTGGAATGCTGTTGACTGAAGGTTGAATATCTGATTGTAATTTGTTCTCTGGCAGGTTCAGACAAGAATCTGGTGGTCTTTCCCTGACAAATGGAGAACTATTTCCAAGCAGAGGCATATAACCTCGATAAGGTTTTAGATGAATTTGAGCAAAATGAAGGTGAGTCATTTAAATGAGATTGTTGATGCACTTCAGATGTTTTCTACAGACAACACCACTGAAAAGGGAGAGATCTGTGATACCTTTTTTTGTTTTGATTTGCAGATTAATCTCAGAACTGGAAAAAAACATCAGTTAATTTTGCATGGTGTATCTTCAGCATTTATTAGTAGTGTTCTCTTCTGGTTCTGTTCATCTTGTTTACATCTTTTAATAACAAACCTTCCATACATTTTTAAAATAAATGTTTTGTGAAGCTTGATTTCAGTGGCAATAATTTTAATCATTTATTTTAAACAGATCAGGCAAAACTTATTTTAAGCTTCTTTTGCAGTTTTGGGAGACTCATGCATAGAAATGTTTTATTAGGTCACATAAATCATATAATGCAAGTTATCATCTGAAGTATTAAATTTTTTGCTTAGTCTAATTGCTGCTTCTGTGCTGTCAAGGAAGTTGAACATTTTATGGGAGTGGGAATCTTTGTAGGCATTTCTAGCTGTCTGAAGTATATTAATCAATAGAGTAAAGTTGCTTGTGCAGATTCAATCTGATATTAATTGTAGCTCTAAACTTCTTGAGTTCCAGAAGCATTATGCAGTTACACTGCTAATGGTCAATCAAGGGTGTTAGTTATCTTGGGCTCATATATCAACATCTCTGCATTTATACTTGGGTATTCTAATGCAACAAGAGTTAGTAGAGCTTGTGGCTTTAATAGGGAAGTAAGTTCTCTTATTTAAACACTTTTTCAGATGCCGCTGTTTCACCTACACTTTTGGGTGCCAAGTGGAATCAGATTCTAGATCCGCCTTCTCGTCGTCTGTCATTTAACCCAACGGTGGCCAATGTAAATGAAGCTACAACTCCTAATGAATGTCAACAGAGATTAAAGTCTTTCTCCTTGTCTCATTCAGTAACTACACCAACAGGAGGAGGGGATCACTGTGCTAATGGAAAGGATTTTAGCCTAAGTCCAGAGACTCCAGTCATGTGGATTGATGATCAGGCAGCAGCAGATGATCAGTTGCTTAAAAGAAATAGTAATCGGGATGATCAGTGCAACACTGTGGATACAGGAGAAAAGAAATGTGGAAATACATCTTGCTTGCCAGAGGAGAAAAATGTACTAGTGGTGGCAGTGATGCATAACTGTGACAGAAGAACACTACAAAGTGGTGAAGCGGTGGATTGTAAAACTTACAACAGTCCGTCCCTAATGGACACTATTAGCTTTACACTGGATAATGAAAACCAACAGAGTGATCAGTTTAGTGTTACTGTAAATGGATCCACGGAAAAAGATACAGATACAGAAAAGCAAGTAAATAGGCTGTGCACTGAAGATGACTCTTTAAGTCATTTGCTTAATGCTTCATCTGAAAGCCTGACTGTTGCATTCCCCTCCTCTCATTTAAGGGATGATTTTAATATGAATAAAGATTCTCTGTTTCCAGAAGCTACGACTGCAGGGATTAATGCAGTGACTCTCTTACAGAGACCAGTTGATGATACTGCTAGAATGCAAGAAAATTGTGTATCAGTTGAAGACTTTACTAGTAAAGCCATTCCTCAAAGAATGGATCTAGAAGCTAAAAACTCTACTTGTGGTTCAAGTAATGGAAGCTTAATTGTGGAACAGGAAACAACCCAACAGTTACAGTCTAGGCTATCTGGGCCCACGGAAACTTGTCAGCCTAATGTGGCTGGAAGTGGCAATTACAAGGAATGTGTTGCAGAACATTTTACCCCTGAGGATGTTAGTGCCACCGAAAGCAAAGTCATTGAATGTGGTAAAAATCTTGGCACAACAGAATTGCTCAGCATGGCAGAGTGTTACCCTGAATCTCAGGAGATGACTAATTGGGAACTGACAAAGTTGAATGAAATGAATAATAAGCAAACTCTGGGAGAGAATGAAAAACTCTTGCAGACAAAAGGGTCTGATGAGGCATGTAGTAAAGAAGGTGGAGATGGGATGATGGAGGCAGGCATAGACTTAAAAGGGACTGGTATAGATGAGCTTGAAGGTTCCAGTCTCTCTGATGTGATGGCTACATCAGCAGCAAGCTCTCTGTCTAATGGTTGTGATTCCTATGGAATGCAGAACCCAGTTGTTGCTCATGTTCCAAAGACTTTACCTTCCAAGGAGGACTCGGTAACAGAGGAAAAGGAGATAGAGGAGAGCAAGTCAGAATGTTACACTAATGTTTATGAACAGAGAGGAAATGAGACCACAGAAGGGAGCGGTCTTATTTTAAACAACACTGGTGACCACATTAAGAAGAATTATTTGCATAATCTTTGTAGTCAGGTTTCATCCATGCAAGGGCAAACTTCACCTAAACCAGTGACTAATTTTCAGTCTATCAGTGTTCCTTTCGGTGGTGCGAGACCTAAACAACCTACAAATCTTAAACTGCAGATTCCGAAGCCATTGTCGGACCACTTACAAAATGATCTTGTTCCCCCAAATTGTGGAGGTAATAGTAAAAACAAAAATGTCTTTGGGAAGACACAATTAGGTGATACAACAAGCGTGTTTCCTGGTGAAACATCTTCAAATGCTTCTGTTACTGATGCTAATGGGGAACATTTGGAAGAGTATGAATCTGGAGTCTCTAGTAGTCCGTGCCTTGCTGTAGCCCCAGATAGTCCTGATAATGATCTCAGAGCTGGTCAGTTTGGAGCTCCAGCCAGAAAGCCTTTTACGACTTTGGGTGAGGTGGCTCCAGTTTGGGTTCCAGATTCTCAAGCACCAAACTGTATGAAATGTGAGGCCAGATTTACATTCACCAAAAGGAGGCATCATTGCAGAGCTTGTGGGAAGGTAAGTTTGTATTATGTGAGTAAGCTCAAAGCCACCCTTTTTTTCTGATACTACACAAAATCAAATCAGAGGACTTTGATCCACTGGCTGTAGTTAACTGTAACATCTCTTCCTAAAAAGCTGTGTTTGGTTTGTGAAGGTAAAAAAGGAGTTTGTTATCTCCAATCTATTTAGGGTCCTAATATAGGATAACTGTTATTTATAATTGAAAGAATTATTAGCCTCTATGAGCAGTGTATTTGTTGATTGCAGCAATCAACATCATTGGACTCATGTCGAACTGCTGCAAAATGGCCAAGTGCAGGAAACTTGTTTGCAGAAATTACTGCATCAATAATCCCATTAAAGCTACTGAAACCTATTGATGTGAATTGAAAGTGTGCTGTTGAATTGCTGTTGTTCCTGCTGGGTGAGATGGCTGATCAGCTGTACATTTGCTCCTGGAAGAGAAAGTACCGTAAATTAACTGTAAGCCGATATATGTGTGCACATGGTGAGAAATTTTGTGATGAAGACAACAAAAACATTATTTCTGTACCATTTTGTGTTGTGTAAGAAATATTTTATTGTTAAATTTATGTTTTGTATATATGTGCCACCTAGGTCAACACAAATTCTTGGGTGATAAGTGTTTGGTAAAGGATTAGCTTGTAAAGTATTTCCAGGTATCTTGTTACTGAGGTACGCATCAGTGGCACGTGGGAAGCATGAACTTGGGAAAAAAATACGATGATTCAAAAGCAGTAAACCAACAGTCTTGTCAAGTCGATATTCATGAATATCTTTAAGATCTAAAGAAATACTGAGCTCCACTAAAAACTGGAGTAAAAGTAACTTTGGTTCACTTAAGCTCTATCCAAAGTTTCTGAACTTGATTGAAAGACCTCTTGACTGCAATGGGTGGTATCTTTTGCTGTCAGAAGAGTGCAGGGAAACAGAATGAACCAACAAAGGACTTAAAAGAAGCCAATATATCTGGAAGGCTCAAACCCTTATGTCACATGTTTCTGGAAGCAGCCTAGCAGAAAATGCAGGCTTGCTCCTCTATAATGGACTATGTATGTGTCCAATTTATCCCTTTGAGTGCTATGCATTTTGGTTGCTAATCTCTTCACCACCAGAGGAGTAGATTTTATTCAAATTTGATTTTGAGACATGTTAAAAAGGCTTTTCCCAGGACACTTTGAAAAGCTTAGCAGACATCCGTTGTGCACTGGTCCAGGACTTCCAGTTGCTTGCTTCTGCCATCCTCTTGCAGGTTGGTGGCAGTCATGATGTGGAGCATTACATGAGGTACCTGCCTACCTTTTGCGAACCTCTTGGTTAAATATCAAAGGGCTCAGTCTTTTTCCTCATTGCAGTTGAGGAGAATCTGTAAGGCATGTAAGTTAAAGATTTGTCCATTTTAGCTTTGCTATATTAACTTATACTGTCAGTTATTTAGGTCATTCTTTTGGGTTTTATGAGTTTAAAAAATATGACTACAATGTTCATTTACAGTAATGTTTTCTACTTATTTTTGTGTTTTAAACAAGTTCACTGCTTGGATTTAATTACTTCTCTGTAGTGACTGCAGCCCTGAATTGCACAAATGAGAAGCAGAAAATGAAACTCTGTGTAAACAAAATAGATAAAATACTGTCATGTGTTCAGCAGTAGCAGTCGTTTTTCTCCTTCTTGGTAGCTGGAGTGACAGGAGGATCCCAGGAATTGACTGTACTGGAGGCTGAAATCAGCCTGACTGGAAGGGAATGGCAAAAACACCCTATTGTGACTGGTCCAGA
>JANRGW010007739.1:0-19943 GCA_024733675.1 Psilopsiagon aymara
CACAAGTTAAAAACACAGTGCTGCACCAACTACTAAGAAGGAGAAAAATGACTGCTACTGCTGAACCCATGACAGGTGGATATTGCATTAAAAAAGAGGGAAAAGCAGATGTATTTGTTAAGAGAAAAGGTTCAAAGATAACTGGCCTACTTCTTGTATCACTGAAAACAGCAATATCTGCAAAGGAATCATAGGATCACAGAATAATTTAGGTTGGAAAATACTTTTAAGATTATCAAGTCCAGCCATAAACCTAACCTGAGTTTCACCACTAAACCATGTCCCTAAGTCCATCCAGCATTTTAAATAACTACAGGAATAGTGACCCAATCATTTCCCTGGACAGCCTGTTCCAGTGCTTGATAACCAAAGTTAGGCAAAAATATTTCATGATGTCTGCTTTGAACTTAGATTTAAATTAAAATAATATTTGGACTGTCTTTCCCTTTTCTCTAAAGAATACCTAGATCAGATATTAAGATTTTACAACATGCAAGGAGTTGAAGGGGACAGTAAGAGCACAGTATGAGAAGGAGAATTATGTAGGTCTGTTCATCTGTGATTTTTTTTTTTTTTTTTTTTTTTTTATTTCTGTACTACCATGGAATAAACAGGTCCTGAAAATTTTGGAAATTCTTCTTTACTGAGATTAATGGATTTGAGTAAGAAAATAAATTTCTGAAGTAGTCATAATACATTTTGCTGCATAGCTCAGTGTGGCTCTATATTGAACAAGGTAGAGGTATTACTGGTGGGAAAATACAAGAGGTTTGTATGCATTTGTAAGCCACTTGGTAGTTAGTGTCACATGAAAAAAAATCAAGTTTTCCACTGTATCAGCAGTATCCCGTAAGGTAAAGATTAGCTGAAGATGTCTTCTTGAATTAGAGAAAAAAGAATCGTCATTTGTCTGAATAGTTTGGCTGTGAGTTTGGTACTTCTTTTTAAATAAAAAGTATTTTTTCTATTTTTTTTCTGTACTATAGAAAGCTATGAATTGGCCCAAGAATGAGACTGGAAATCTTGATATTCAAAGGCATGTGTATATGGCAGGAACGTGAAGCTGAAATGAAGAAGTATCAATTCTCTATTCTAAAACATCTGACTTGACTGAAGAATATGTATGAGACAAGTTGTCAGCAGAGCTGGTTTCCACATCTTTACTTCATGTCTTCTTTTAAATGTCTTGAGGGAATCAGTGTTTAAATAGCTGGCTATGCACCTTCAGCCTCAAAGAAATGTTTTCCCTGTGTTAGGTAATGACTTTGAAAAAGTATCTCATTAAATGAACTCATGTAGGAGATTCTATCCTTCTGCATCTTCTATGTCTTTCTCTTCTCTCTCCCTCCTCCGAAACACAGAAGTGATTTCCCTATGTTATAAATCGTGCTATAATTTTTTTGATCCCTAAATTGAGTGAATAAAATCATACTGTTAATTGCTTATTCAGCTTCATGTATAATTTATCCAGAAATGCTTATACATTTTTCCAATTGCATGTGTGTGATCTCAGTGGAGATCCCAGTGGGTGGACTTTTTCAACTTCAGTTCCTACCTATCTGATCTAAGCATAACTAGGAACTACTAGATGCAAGTTATTTTATTGTGAATGTCTGAACAGCTATTTGAATTGAAAGCTTTTTGAAAGTGCTATTTGGAAATAAGGATTGTAAGCCAATATATCATTCTGTCTTGTTAACATCATCTGAAGATCACTAATAATATCAAGATTTACCGAGACATTTACAGTCTCTCAGCAGCAACAAACATCTGAAATTTGAAAAAATGTCCTATCAGGAAATAGGTTTCTTCCTTTCATAATTACAAGTTTCTTCCTGATTTTTTCCCTTACAAAACAAAAAAAAAAAAAAAAAAGAAAAAAAAAAAAAAAGAAACAGCTTGCCTGAGAACAATTTATTCCCTAAACACAGAAGTGTTGAGACTCAAAGATTTTCCAGTAAGATGCACCTAACTAATTTCTGCAGGATAAACATGATGTGGACCACTTGGAAAAGAGAACACTTTGGAAGCTAATTGCTGGTGACTTTATTTTGTGAATCTTTCTCAAGAAAATTTCTTACAAGTATTAAATAGTTTAAAGAGATGAACAGCATTGACTGGTTGCTTTATTTGCCTTTTAGAACCCTGAAAGATTTCCTCTTATTCTGCTGGGGTAAGAAATTAAATAAATAGTAGTGTGCAGAGACAAGAAAGAAAAAAAAAAGGCAAGGTGATATACATAATAATGTGAAAGAAAATACAATCACAAGTTGAAATGGAGCAGGATTCCCCTAGTGCCTGCCAAATTTGTTTTCAATTGAAGTGAGATTTGCTTTTTACCCTCTTGCTATAATTTACTTAGCAGAAGTAAAGGTCGAAACAATAAATATCTCCCTGTGCATTAGGATTTTGGATGTAAATATCTTTTGTTAATTATATGCAAGGTCAGATATATCCAGGGGAGAAAGGGGATCAGGCTTAGAAACAGAGCATTTTAGAGATGTGTCAGTTTGTACGCATGCATGCTTACGCATGTAGAAACCAGTCTTGGAAGGTCTGCATGCAGAAATTAGATTTTGCTGACATTTTCTTGTTTAAGTTAAGCTTCCTTTTCAATTTATTATTTAATACACACAAATTATTCATTTAGTAACTGGAAAAGGTGGTATGGTGAAGAAATTATTGGATTTCACAAAGTTCTCAGCAATGTCTCATCTATTTTTTGTATGGCTTCCAGAGCAAATGGAGGTCTGGATTATCTATAGTTTATTTTAGTTGTCTCTTGGCTATAACTTCTGCTCAGTCCTTCACTGCATCTAGAGTTAGCAAAGAAATAATGGTATCAAAAATATTTCATTTTTTTTAAATTACTTCTGTTCCTTCTGTATAATATGTGCAGAAGTACCCATTCATACAATTAATAACTAGCAAACTATTGGTATTTTTTAACTAGATATTAAAAGAAGTGATATCCATGCCAACTACAAATTGCTTTGATTTACATAAGCAAACTCTTCAACTTCAATTTCTTTTTAAATTCCTTTAGCAATAAATTCTCTTGAGAGATATCAAATGGTAATTACTATATATGTTCTTATCCTGTCATAACATTATGAAATGAAAATGCATTTCACTATCTGGCTTGATGAATTTTTTTTAACAGCTTCAAGGGCTATGTTTCATACTTTGTCACGTTGATTATTTTCTGCTACTGAAAATCTTAATTTCAAATGGAACAGCTTATTGACTAAATTACTAAGCAATCTAAGAAGAAAGGTATTACAATGATGCTGACAGTAAATATTGTTTAAAAGATGTTTTACTGTTTTTCCCCGAACTCCGGGTTTTTTCTCGAATTGTTTTCAGCATAACTTTATATATAGGCATGCAAGGTATTTCTCGGAACCACAGTCATATAATCACCTGGGTTGGAAAAGATGCTTAAGATCATGTCCAATTGTATACCAGCACTGCCAAGTCCACTGCTTATATGCCACAACTATGCATGTTTTAAATACATCCAGCGATTGTGACTCAACCATCTTAACCTAATGAGCTTCATTAGTTTGCAATAAAAATGACCCATAAGATTACCATCAGAGATAAATACAATTCTTGGTAAAATTGTAGAACAGAAGTCATCTTTTTTCAGTAACAAAGGTAATTAATGATTTCTTGTTATAGGATTCTTTTTTTCCAGTTCTTACATTTAGTCAAGTCATAACTCTTCAGCTGAATTTTTCAGGTCTTTAATTTCATACTAGATGTTTGCCCTGCCTACTAGGTAAGAGGTGATGAGGTGGAAGAAGGGTGGGAAAATGTCAGCCTAAAAGGAAGTATTAATCAACAAATGAGCCATTTCAAGTTGAAGAAAACAAAGAAAGAAACAAGCAAATGAAAAGAAAGTCTCCCAGCCCTCCCCTAATAAAACCAAAAAAACACCACAGACAAAATGCCAACAAACAAATCAAAATTAAACCAAACCCAAACTAAACCAACTCAACCCAAATCAAGCAAAAACCACACAAACAGAAATGAACTCTATAACTGCCATATGTCTGCTGACAGCAAATATCTGCAGAACAGCCAAGATACATCTTACTCTGCAGAAATTTGTCTGCTCAGAGACATTTTACATAGCATGAGTAATACGCACTAGTATCTAGTTAGACTGGTGGGTTGTACTGTGTAGCTAAAATCTGATACTAGCTGTTATTTCTTATTCCTTAAACTTACATGTTAAAACTTTAGATCCTACCAAACAGTAATTGCAAGATTACCAACTTAAGATTGAATTCATGTGTTTTTAAAATTTCATTATCTTTGTTGCCCTTTTCTGGACAATTTGAAAAAAAAAAAAAAAAAAACCAAAAAAACCAACCCATAAACATATTTTCAGAAGAAATAAATGTAAAGGTAATCAGAAGACAGAAGAAAACCATTTTAAAACATAAAGTGCTAAACTTATGGCAGAATGCTGAGAGAATGAGGAGAAAAAAAAGAAGGAAAGAATAGACAAGCTTGGATATGCAAGATTTAAAATGCAAGTACAATTACTGAAACCATCTTCAGTGGCTTTTAAACGATATTTTAATCAGTTGTAGATTTGGGAAACCATTTCAGAACAGTTTGATTTGGTACCAGTGTACAGCCTAGCCACAGCAGAATGGAAAGCACTGTGGGCCATGGAGTAGGTTGAGGTGTCAACACATTTCTTGTTGGCAGCCCACACCATCAGCACTGTATACCTACTTTGCAATCAGGTGCACTTCTGGTTAGCATATACATATTTTCTGAGATATAGAGCAGAATGATCTAACTATATAATGAGTCTTATAGCTCAAAGAAGACACTATTGTCATGTCTTGTAATTCATTCTAATAATTAACCTAACATTTGCATTTTATGAATTAAAAATAGATGTCAAATTCATGCTTGATACAAACTTGTGGGCTTGAATGAATGAATGAATGAATGAAGTCTTGTTTGATTATTTGGTTCTATGTTATGTAAGTGGCAAAACCAAATATTCAGAAAGGTTTGTTTCCCTGACAGTTGGTAATGGTAATTTGCAAGTGAATGCTCATATTAAACATTTGAGAAATATTCTTTAGACTGGAGTACAGTCAGGTATAAACACGGTTTTCTGTATCCTCAAGTTCATTAACTTTTTTTTCCAGTCTTTTTTTCTTCGAACTGAACCCAAAAACAGGCACATTGGTTCAAAATCAAACTACGTCTCTCAGTGTTTTGCCTCAAGCTGTGGCCATCAGCAAACACTTAGAAAAGTCTGAATACAGATCAACTGTATTCATCTACAGCTTGCATCTATGATACGTTTTGCCAAGATTCCAAATGATGCTGTTCTGTGAAATAAAACCTATCTTTGAATTCATTTAGAAACTCCCATTCTTTCCACTGTATTTTTTTCTTCTATTAAAAGAAGGAGTGATCAGTGGATTATTTTAGCTCTTTCTGATTTTGTAGAACTTGATGATATACATCTAAATTCTTTCCTTCTAAGATGAGGAACTTTGGTTACTCAGTTCTTTTGTAATGTGAATCTGTTTCATACTTTTTTTTCTAAACATACTACAGTTTTCATACATCTCTTTCGAAGTGAATTGCTGCACTTTGTACTGCTATTTTATATGTTATTTTATACATCAATCTTCAAACCTCACCTCTGAAGAAAATTTCAAACTGTTTGCAGAACATTACTGAACCCAAAAACCTTGTGAGCAGACAGCAAGAAATGCAAGAGCTCTCTGTTTACAAGAATGTCCCTTTAACACAAAGATCAATGTGCAGTGTGCAAAGCTAGCAGTTCAGGTCAATACTCAAGGAGTATCAAGGTATTTTATTGCTAATGTTGATGGAAAGGGCACAGAGATGAGAGACTGACAGATACAAATGGAAGAGCATGAATCCAGTAAATCTGGTTGGAAAATTCCCATTTATTTTAATGCATCCAAGATGTGTCCATGCTTTTCAAGGTGGCAATGTGTGTGTGGGGAAGCTAAGCACCTTTGATTGATATTTTTTATTTTCTGGTGTTTCCAAAGATTTAAATTATTCCAGATGTTATCAAATTTTAGTCTAGGTATAGAAATAGTGATGTCAAGTTTTGTACTTGACTTCCAATCATATAGGTAATATGAAGAAAGGCTGTAATTTCACCTGTACACAATGAGAAAAGAAGGAAAAGATAGCCTTTTAAACCCAGTTGTTGCAACATTAATATTTTTCTTTTTTTCATCTTCCCTGTTTCACTAGCTTCCAGTTTAACATCTTCCATTAATGTATTTCCAGGTTAAATCACACTTCTGTATATAAAGTGTGGAATGTATTTATTCAAAAAACACTATTTGCTATTTTTTTTTTTTTTTTCTGCTATTCAGAATGTAGCAGATCATCAATATTAAAAAATTATTTCCTGTTTAAACCAAAACATAGCTTTGGATAATCTTATTGTGCTTTCTTATTAGGTCTTATTTTGTTCCTTTTGTCCACTGATTTCTTGAAATCTCCTTCATGCTTAGAAAAATAAAAAGCATATTTAAGCTTAACTTTCAGCTTATTACAGCTTTTTCTCCCCTAGCATTAAAAATAGCTTTTACAATGGTCTTTCCAAGATGGACAGATGTATACATTTTAGTACTAGCACAATATTTCAGTCTCAAGGACAACTTAATTATACCAAAGTATTTTCTTTACATATTTTCATCAATAAAAATCGTGAATTAATGAATAGATATCTGTTCTGCATAAAGCTGACCCGATAGTGAGTATTTTAACCTTTAGGTAGCTTTCTTTACACCAATGTCAGACTTAAATCAATATTCTCAGTTGTGCATAGTCAATATTAAAACCCAGCTTAAATTGTTTTTAATTGAAATCTCTTCTTCTCCTTTGCCTTTCAGTGGTAAAAAAGAGGAGTTTTTCAAATAACATCCATCTAAATTTAATATGGAAATCTAAAGAGAAGTCTTGATTCTTCTTTAATAGTCAAAAAGGAAAAGAAAGCAATTTTTGCTTGGCAACTTGAAAATATCTTAATATATAAGACTGGTATTATTCAACTTCAGAGAAAAAAGATTTTGCTAGAGATGTAGTTGACTTTGCTTTCTTGGGTAGAGTGGAAGAATATTCCTTTTCTGTGTCTTTGAATTGAGCCACCTTCGGAGTACTCTGTTCTGTTCTCAAAGAAAGCTTACTGGCTACCAGCTTTGAGACACAAGTCAAAAATAAAATGAAGTGTTTGTTGTTCTGTGTCACTTAGGATATTACATTTAAAATGAAAATCACTTGCAATAATACAATAGGAGGTATCTCAAGGAAAAGTTCACATTTATTCAAATTGATATTTAAATAAAAACCCTGCAAATGAAAACAGTAGGGCAAGAGGAAAATTCATGTATTAGCACTCACAGAACTACACAAAGACTTCATCAAAAGTGTAATCTATCATCTGCCTTAAAAGTCCTCTTATAAATAGCACATTTTGAACTTTGAGAATATTTGTAATGGTTTTGCTGATTACAAGCCTTAGTGGAGTTAATAAATTAGATTAATTGAAGACACAGTAGTTAATGTAATGGGAGGAACGAAATAAAAGTTGGTGGAAAAAAAGAAGTGTTTATTATTAGCTGCAAAAGTACTCTGACATATAAGAGTTTAAGCAGCAGTCCTGGATTCTCATAAAGTTTATTAAATTTGATTTCCTTTGAATCCTAAATTTAATATCATAACCATTTTGTATTGTAATTCATTATCCAATAATCAGCCATTAATTGATCAGCCCCTTACTGAACTTTTATACTGGAGAGTGTAATTTTTTGTTCTCCAGTGGAAACATGAAAATTATCAGATGATAAGCATATTAGCTGCAATTAAAGCAAGTGTCTTCAATCCCCATGTAAAGGAATATTTATTTCTGAAAATATGAAAGAAAATCATTAATATATCACACAGAATGTTACATTAGGGTTTTCTTAAAGTGTAATCCTATTGCTGCAAGCATTCTTAGATATCTTTGAGTATCTGCTAAATAAATAGTAGATTCATCTCTAAAATTAGTCAATCAATGGAAAGAATATAAAATCATATGTAAAAGGATTATGTCACAGTGTTGCTGATTGTACGTCTCAGATAAAGGTGTATGGAATGTTGAGAAGCACAATTCTCCTTTTCAGGTTCAAAAATGTTCTATACTTTTTAAATATTCACTATTTTTCTGTTCACTGAGTGTTGCATTTTATATGAAGAATTACACATAATTTCATAATGGCACAAAATTAAATTTTTAGTTCCTTGCACTTGATGAATTAATTAATTTAATTTAATGTAGACAATTAGACTAAGTGTAAATATGCCTTCTCTAAAGTTGGCAAAATAATAATAAGAATGTCATTTTTGACCTTGGTAATCTTTTCAGATGCAGTTTTGATATTGGCCAACCATTTGCTAATGTTATACTGATGAATGACCTAAAGAAAGTGAATGAGTAACTTAGTTATTTTTTGTACAAAAAGCAAATGGACCAGGAACAGACATGTTTCTGATACATGTCCAAAAGACCATTATGCATTTTATCTTAGAAGACTATTATAAAATATGCAAATAGGTCTTGAAGGAGCAGGAAACTTTTTTTTTTTTTTTTTTTTAAAAAAAAAAAAAAGCTAAAGACATAAAAAATTTGATCCATACCATATTTTAAAATATCTGATAAAGCATACATGTGGTACTTTAAAGACCAATATAGAGGATATTCTACTTAGTTGAACTTCAACATCATACTTAAACTATGGCTTATAAAAGGTTTGGAGACTGTGAAAAACAAACTTCGTGTGAGGAATCACAAAAATTTACCAAAATGGACCCCAGCCCAGCAAATCTTATTGAGCATAGTGAGCAGAGATTTCTGTTAATAAGCTGAGAAACTGGAAATGCTAAATAAGAATATATGAAAGGTTTCCCATAGGCACATGTAGTGTATGGCTGGCTGACCAGATGTTTTGTCAAGTTCTTTCCCTGTGAAAATCCAGACTGGAAGATATTTTAAGAAAAATGGCTGCTTCAGAAATTTGGACTGTGAGCTTTCATCTGCTGTTAGAGTAAATAAAAGTAGATCTGCCTGAACTGCATGTGCAAGGAACCAGTCAAGCCACAGGCCTATGGGGAAATACTGGGAGGCAGTTCAAATTTCCAATATAAAACCAATTATCATCTGTCCTGATTCAGTAGGTGTGATTCTACCATGCCGCAGTCCAAAGTGATCTCATGCAGCATTTGTAAAGCCAAGGGATATGTGGATGTATATTTCACATAATCTAAAAAAGAGCCAGTGCTAGGTTTCAGGATGAAACCTGATTTTTTTTTTTTTTCTTGTTTGACCAGATAGTAAGATTTATTATTCTATCTGTGCCAGGTGCAAAAGAAATTATTTTGAGGTCTCACACTCACTGGTTTTGCCATGAACAATATGCATGAGAAACATATGGGGAGATTTATAGATACAGAAAACGTAACAGTGTTGCATAGAATCTGCAATGTTAAGTGCAGAGGAAAAGGAAGAGTTTAGAAAGTAAAGGTTGACAATGCAGAATCATAGAATCAAAGAATGGTTTGGGTTGAAAAGGACCTTAAAGTCATCTAGTTCCAATCTCTCTGCCATGGGCAGGGATGCTTCAACCGAGACCATGTCACCCAGTGCTCTGTCCAATCTGGCCTTGAACACGTTAGAGATGGAACATTTACCACTTCCTTGAGCAACCTGTTCCAGTGCTTCACCACCCTCACAGTAAAGAATTTCTTCTTTATATCTCACCTGAAGTTCCCCTGTTTTAGTTTAAACCCATTACCCCATGTCCTATCACTACAGGCCCTGATGCAGAGTCCCTCTCCAGCATCCTTGTAGGCCCCCTTCAGATATCAGAAGGCTTCTATGAGGTCTCTACACAGCCTTCTCTTCTTCAGCTTGAGCACACCAGATTTTCTTAGCCTGTCTTCATAAAGAGGCATCCCCATGTTTCTGAGTTACCAGCTGGGCTTAAACCACTACAGGCCCCATCAGAGGAGGCCACAGGTCAGTCAGGTTCTCCCCTTAGTGAAGCCATGCTGGCTGTCACCAACCGCCTTGTTGTTTTTCATGTGCACATTTTCCAGGAGAATCTGCTCCATGATCCTGAGGACACAGAGGTGAGACTGACTGGTCTGTCACTCCCTGGGTCATCCATATTCCTATTCTTGAAAACAGGGGGTATATTACCCTTTTTCCAGTTGTCAGGAACTTCACCTGACAGCCATGATTTTTCAAATATGATGGACAGTGGCTTCATCCAGGAGCTCCTTCAGGACCCATTAATCGATTTCATCAAATCCCATGGACTTGTGCACATAAAAATGGTGTCCCAGGATGGTCTCCCCTTCTGGTAGTCACCTGGTAGCCCCTGCTTAGCTTGTAAGGTCTGGCAACTTTAGGATAGCCTGCCTGTGCATTGTCTCCAAAGAAATAGGCAAGGATTACAAATTATCAGTTTTTTCTGCTCAGGTGCTTGAGTCTAGGAAACACATGCCTCTACAAGTATCATTTAACTGGAAGAAAGAAAGGAACAATATTTAAAGCTCAAAACACAAAGTAGTAGGAGTAATTAAAAAGTACTGGCAGAATAATAATTATTTGTAAGAAATTAAATCGAGTGTTCAAATACAGTGACTCCTCAAACTGCAGAGTAAAAAATTATACAGTCAAGCTTCCTTTCCAGATACTAAGGAACTAAATATTTTCAGCTGTAATAAAAACATGTCAGATAAAGATATTTTCTGTAGATATTTAATTTCCTTACTAGCAGAAAAGTAGCGAACCTGCCTTTTCTGCAATGGAATTAAAACCAAGAAAGTAGGCTATCATTCCATTTTCTGCATGTGAAAAAAACATCTAAACAATTCCAAGTCAGGTACAGAAGTACATTTTATAGGCATCTGTTCTTATCTCTGCAGCAGATTCTCTATCTGTTCCTTGGTGTGGGCCTGAAACATTTGTATATTCAAATTAAGTATCTGATCTAGCTCACTTATTTTTTTTAACTGAATGCATGTCTTCCTTGAGCAGCATGCCCTGCTGACCCCTTTCCCTCCTATGCATGCAGTTTTATTCCTAAACATTGAGCCCTCGTGCATCACACTGCATAGTTGACTTCCCATAGGGTCTGCTTTTGAATCGAAGTAATGAGGGTGAGATCACTGCTTTGAATTTTGAGAAAGAGACAATCTATCCCTCTTACCAAGTGCTTGCAGAAATAATAAATGTTCAAGTAAATCATTCTCTCCTTTCTGCCATACATGTGCTGTGAGTTTTCCTCTGGGTTGACTAAAGCATATTGTGAGTTCAGGTTGCTGACAGCTGAACAGAGAGTTCGTAGCACTTTGCACTGAAGAGCTGGGATTTGGATTTAAACCAGAGCCTCCATGTTGACACTGGGCATGTAATTTATACATTCATTATTGAGTTTCACTTCAAGAAGAGTTTGCTCTATTTATGGTGCATTTTAATTAAGATATAGGTAAAACAATGCCATAATCAGAACAAATTACCTTAGGAAAATACTTAGGATATACCATCAGAGAGATAGCAGCTTCTGAACTTGAATATATTATATTTAAAAGAAGGTCCTTTCCATTCTGTAGTAAAACTCTGAATTAATAAAGTACTTGTGGATTTAAACATGTTTTGTTTTGGAGCTGTTTGGGGATTTTCTCTTTCAAAATAATTTATTTATTAAGGGTCTTATATATTCTCTTTGGGGCAGTCTTGGAAGCCATTTCTAACTTATGGTAATAGAGAAATGGGGAAGAGATACTTTCTTCCAAAATAGGTGTCATAAATTCAAACACGTTGAATGTGGAACATTCAGAAAACTTTATAATCAGGACCGTGCAACTACTTTAAGTAAGATGACACTCCTATTATAGTTATTAATTATCGACTGAAAATTTGATAGGAAATGCATCATGGTTTTCTGTTGTAGCTGCAGCGTTCAGTGTTGGAATACATGTTAGTGCAATAAACAGCTTAAAAAAAATTGCCTCAAATCTACTATAAAGGATTCAACATGCATTCACAAATCTTCCTTAATCTAAATCTTCAGTTTTCAGTGAGAAAATTTCAGCTGCAACTTTGACATCATATTGTTGTTTATGTTTTGTTACATTTTGCTGTATATTTTAAATTCCTACTGGAAAAAAAAAAATATATATGTATGTATAAATAACAAAAATTACTGAACAGGAATCTCTGCTTAAGTGCACCTGAATCTGGGGAGGTTGTCTTTAAGTCATTCGAATCGATTAGGGTTTTGGTGGTTTTCTTTCTATTGCATGTAGAAAGTAGCGGAAGAATTCTTCAGGAAAAGATTACATAGTTCTAATGTAACTCTTACTGAGAATTTTGTGGTATTAAGTTTTATTCATGACACCAAATGGGGCCTGAACCACACTTCTTTTCCTACAGTAAGCATGGTAGCTTCCACTGTTTTTTTGGAGGGGAAAAGAGAAAGAGGGGAGAAAGAGGGAATAAAGCGTATAAGTTCAAGAAGTTTATAATTTATGTTGGAAGAAGAAATAGTTTGCTTTCAAACTTTAGTCATGAAAAAATGTTGATGCAAAGTCTTCAAACCAGCTAAGGAATCACTTAATTTTGGAAAAAAAAAAAAAAAAAAACAACAAAAAAAACAAAACAAAACAAGCAAAAATCATGTGGCTCCTTTAGGAACACTTTAGGAACTTTTATAGGAAGCGTTTCAGTTATTCAGAACATCATTTTTTGCAATCTAGGCACCAGATAGTTACTATATGGCTTAAAGAGGAAAGGATATGACAGTCTTGGTACTTCTCTAGTCCTTTTCTGCAGATAATTTCCAGTTCAAAACCTTTTAATGGACCCAGTACATGGATAGAGGATCCATCTTGCCAGTGATAATAAGGTATCCATGCTCTTCAAATAATGTATACCAAATTATTCAATATTTTTAAAAAAAATGTATTGAAAAATGAATATTAACATTGAACTACATCTAAGTACATCTGTCGATTCAAAAACGCTAGCAAAAATCCCAAATAGATTCAATTATAAAGAAATTTCCGTAAAAGAAAAACCTTTTTGAGTAGAAAAATAAGCTAAATTAATTCAATAAATTATTTCGTGATTTATTTGATTCACTTGGAAGAACAAGGTTTATAAGAATGATTTGATTGTTTGGTGATTCAGCCTGAAAAACTTTTATTCCCTGAATGGCAGGTTCAATTAATTTTATATCATCTGTCCAGAAACTTAGTTACTGAAATAATAGTTGCATTTGCAAATCTTATCTGTCTTTACAAGTTATCAATCTATCTTTCATTCCTGTACACTAATGAGAAAAAGAAAAGGCACAAGTAATTAATAGATTTTGGACATTATCCAAGAAGAAATGAAGTATTTCCAACTCAATGCAATTGCTTTAATATGAGCTCATATGTTTCTTCTTCAAAACAAAATGCAATGAGCCAAATCCCACCCTCACTAGAAGGTATCAAGAAAACCTACTTGTCATCATAGGAGAAGGGAAAGTTTTCTCTTTTGTAATGTGCAGCAACAGATATGGTGTGAATACTAATTCTGTTACTATTCACAGATTAGGATTTTCCTTTTCTACTTTGAGTGGTTCACAATCAACAGAACAGTTTATTTCAGGCATTCCAGTTTCTTACCTTGTTATTCTAACACAGAACAGGACAATCACTGCATCTGAGCAGCTACAACACAGTTCGAGGGTTTGTTTACTTGGTAAAAATCTCAGCTACAACACTTATTGCCAGGTTTGTGATCTTGACAAAACTGAACAAGATAACATTTGTTGGAGCTGTGGGTGCCAGAGGGCAATCAAATAAAAGTTGATAACTGATGCACACCACCAAAAATATGATTACAGTTTCAAGATCTGCTTTTGTTCTTGCTGCTGCAATCAAAACTCAACCTAAAGGCAGTAAAAGCTACAAAGGGCTACTCTTTGGGAATGCAACTTCAGTGCTCGCTAGACTGATATGTGCAAGTCAATTACTTCTATTCATTTGCAAGGCTACCAAATGTTTCTGAACATAAAATTTATATTGCACTTGTAAATAAAATAGAATATTTTGAGAGATTATGAGAGACTGTGTTGTTACTTTAATAATTCTCTAGTGTCATTCTTGCCATGTCACTAACTGAAAAAATCTTTGAGATCTTTTATATTAGCAAAAATATCTTGTAAGTAATTTGGTGCCTTTGGCACAATGTACACATTCTGTTCTCTGTTTTTCAAAAGCCTATTGGTAGCTAATTCAGTGTACAGTGTAAACTAGTGGCAACAGCAGCCATAAGAGAAAACCGTTATCTTTAAATAGGAGATGGTATTGGTTTAGGAATATCTGAAAATACTGTTTTGGTAATGAAATAAAATAAATTTAATATTTTCAAAGTTCAAAAATACAATGGGTTTATTTACCTATAAAAAATGTACACATTCTTGTAGAAAAATGAATGCCTCATCAGAGCACAGTAGAGGGTGAAATCACCTCCCTTGACCTACCGGCCATGCTCCTTTGGATGCAGCCCAAAATTTGATTTGGTTCTGGGCTGCAAGTGCACATTGCCAGCTCATATCCAGTCTTTCATCCACCAGCACCAAGTCCTTCTCCACAGGACTGCTCTCAACCCCTTCATCCCCCAGCCTGCTTTGATATTGGGCATTGTCTCAACACAGGTGCAGGACCCTCCATCTGGCCCTGTTGAACCTCATGAGGTTTGCATGGGCCAACCTCTCAAGCTTGTCCAAGTCCCTCTGGATAGCTTCCCGTCACTCAAGTGTGTCAATTGCACCACTCAAATATCACCTAAATGCTGACTGAGAAATATGAAATTCAGCAGTTCATAAATAACATGCTGTGGTGAGATGAGTATTGCCAGCTTCATCTGCCATCTCTCAGAAGCTGGAGAGGTGAAATTTGTTGTGCATCAGCAGCTCTGACTACCAAAATCAGCTGTGGCAAGAGATTTGTTGACTGGATTCAAAAGCTGTACCTGGTACGCATGGTTGGAGCAGTGGAGATGTTCTGGTCTGTTTGAACTATCCTGCGGAATGCTCAAACAGCCAAAAATTAGCTCCCTGGAGCCAAAGAAAAATCTGCAATGGAGAAGGTGAGTCCCTATTAAACATCTTCCCATCTTTCTCTGTCTAAGGGATTCTGGCAGGAAGTTTTCTGTTTTCTTCACAAGCTTCCTGATAAAGTATATGGAGCACTTCAGTGCTTTCAGTGATTTAAGACATTTGAAAGTGCCTCTCTATTTGCTAAATAATCAGTAGCTGAGATAACTTGGTTGGAAGTTAAAATATGTGTGATAACGTTTTAGCCTGAAGCATATACTAGTTTTTATTTTCTTTCTTTTCACGGTAGCTTTTCTTCCCTCACACAGTGAAAAGCAATGATAAAATCCAATTATTAAGTTGGGAGCAGTATTGTAGGAAAAGATAAGTGTAGCTTGTTTCTAAATGCTTTGTCCTTTACCAGTAAATTGAATTTTGACAGTGAAAAAATGACATTTTATGAAATAGAGGTTTAGCCAGATCTGATATGATCACTGAATGAAATGAAAAAAAATGCATTTAATGCATTAACTTATAGATAGTTTCTTTTCATTTATCAAGCAATATTTATGTAATTGTCAAGTAAGAGGTGAGGGAATAGATTTTTTGGGGATTAACTTGCATTAAGGTTGCATTCCAAAGTTATTTTGAAAACTACATTTGACATTTTGAATGCAAAAGAAATCCAATTATATGTATGGATTAAAGCATACATTGTATATAACATAATATGATTTAAAATATGCATAATGCATTTATTTTAAAAATATGCATATGCAGCTCTTAACTGTACAGTTCATCAGTCTTTTAAAATGAAAGCAAATACCAGAACCTCTTAGCCTTTAGTGCTAAACACTTTTATGGAATATTTAAAATTCATTATTCCGTCTAGGTCTCAAATGTGTTGTATAGCCACAGTCCATACAGCAAGACAAGACAAAATGTGGATTAAACTAGTGATGGGTAAATCTCAAAAGACTTGTCAATTCAGCTGAAACTAAGGAAAAAACAAACAAAGAGAATGTCTGGGCAGCAAAATATTGTGGGAACTGCCTGTGGTGTTCTGGCATCTTGTGTCTAGTCTTAGCTGGGTGATAGCAGAACCAAGACACAAAGCATTTACAGCATAAATGCAAAAGAATAGTCATTTTCCAATTAACTAAGCAAGAATAGTTTCCAAGTCTTTTTAAGAAAAAGGAGGAAGGAAAGCTGTACCTTTGTTTTACCAGAATTATCCAATTAGCTCACATGGGTGTTAAAACTAGTGTTTATTAGTACACTGCCATTTTTAGCAAATTCCTACTTATACCTACAAAAAAAATGCAACGGCACAGCAGTGGTATTGTGTTCAATGTTTCACAATCTGGGTGCAGCAGACTGTCCAACAGCAGAGAAGCAATAATGGATTTTGCAATCATTGAAATTTCAGCAAGTCAGTTCATAAATTTGTCATGTCCTGATAATTTTATTTCATGCAGTCTATAGACTATATAATACATATGCTTCAAAGCTAGGACATCTGTTGCAAATTTACAAACACAGGGTGGTTTGCCAAACTACCCAACAGAGACAGGAGCACACCTGCTCAAACAAGTTGGAAGAATTACAAATGTACAAACTTGACCTAGGCTTTATGAAACAGCAACAATGATTTCATAACGCTAAAAAAAAGATAGATGAAATGTCAGCTACCTGATCTGCAATTTATTGAATGATGAACACATCTGTTCATTTAATATTCATAGCTAATGCCAAGAAAATGATGCTTCTTTACAGAAGCCCATTTTTAAAAATGGAAGGATTATAAAAGGTCTCTTATGTTTTGATTTTCATAGTAGAAATAAAAATCCAGAAGTAGATTGCACACATCAGTGAATATGTTGAACAAGATGGTATTTTAGGAGAGAAAAAAATAGCTAGACAAGCTTAATGAACTAGAAAATATCAGCTGAAGCCAACAGGACTCTGTGTTGATTGAATTCCCACTGGATGAGGCTCTGTGAAGGGACAGCCACAGTGGGGAATAGAATCTCATCTAGTCTAGTCTCTCTTAATGGGACCTCTGTCATCTGCTCTAATGCAAGGTAAGTCTATAGAGTGTTTTGTAGGCAGATGTGAATTTACTCTGCTAGTTTCCTAACCTGCCTGGAAGCTCTCTGTGTTAGACAATGAACCTTAGCTAATGCACAGTGTTTCTCATCGCAGCTTATTAGCCTAGATTTGACATTATCTAGTGTACCTACTTTGATTCTGATATGCAAGTGGCTGGCTTCCAACTGGCTTCAAGTGTGGGCAGTTGTCATTGCTGTGTTCAGCTGCATCTGAGCTTGAAATGCCCTGTAGACATACTTTCAGAATTTAAGAAAAAGAGATAAGCACTGTTACCATAAAAAATAGTCTGATGCCTTGTTACCAAATCATACAAACAGGAAAGAAACATGAGAAATTCTATTTTGGTGATCACAAACACTCAGCTGTTTCCAAACAATAAAGCTTTATGAGGATAGATTCTCATAAAGAAAAAAATCAAAATTTCTAGCAATATTCTTTTAGATTTTAAATGGAGATGACTGGCAAAACAATATATTATAAAACAGTGTTTCTTGGGTGGGACAAAGACTTTTCTGCCACTGAGTGCTATCAGATCATGTCTCTGGGACTTCTGAATGAACTCTGAGGCACATAAATGGGGTGATATTAAAAGAAAATGTCTAATTCTCATGAAGAACCCTTGAAGAAAGATCATAGATTTTCCTCTACGAGGTCAATTTCTATGGCAATTGTAGAGACTTTGTATGGACTCACAACTAAACTGTAGTGTGTAAACCCAGCTGGTAACTCAGTATTATGCAGCCATTCGCTTACTCCTTCCATTCCCCCTCTCTGGGTGGAATGGGGAGGAGAATTGGAAGAACGCAAAACCCGTGGATTGAGAGAAGAGCAGTTTTGAAGTACAAAATAAAATCATTGCTACCAATAATAATGATAAGGGAAATAACAAGCAAGAAAATACAAAACTGAAAGGGAAAAGGGAGAAATAAACCCAATAAAAAGGATTGATGGACAATACAATTGTTTACCACCCACTGAACGATACCCATCCTGTCCCTCAACAGCAATCAACCCCTTCAGGGTAACTCCCCTCAGTTTATATACTGGGCACGATGTGCTGTGGTATAGAATACTCCTTTTGCTAGTTTGGGTCAGGTGTCCAGTCTCTGCTACCTTCCATCTTCCCATCATCCTCCTCGCTGGCAAAGCATGAGAGACTGAAAAGTCCTTGTTCAGGGTAAGTGCTACGTCACTACGACTTAAACATCAGTGTGCTGTCATCATTAATCTCAGACTATATCCAAAACACAGCACTGCAGCAGCTATTAGGAAGAAAAACAACTTTATCCCAGCCAAAACCAGGACATACGCTTTGAAGATTTTTCCTGTTGATGAGCTAGGTCATGAGGATCACAGTATTACAGAATGGTTTGCATTGAGAGGGACCTTAATGATCATCTAGTCCAAACCTCTACCAAAGGCAGGGAAACCTTCCATTAGACCAGGTGGCTCAAAGCCCCATTCAACCTGGCCTTCAACGCTTCCAAGGAGATGGCATCTGCAACTCCTTGGGGCAGCCTGTTTTGGTGTCCCACCACAGTCCAGTAAAGAACTTTTCCCTTATATCTTCTCTAAACCTACCATCTTTCAGTTTAAAGTCATTCCCCCTTGCCCTGTTGCTACCAGCCCTTGTAAAAGGTCCCACACCAGATTACTTGTAGGCCCTCTTTAGGTACTGGAAGGCTGCTATTATGTCTCCCTGGAGTCTTCTCTTCTCCAGGCTGAACAAGCTTAACTCCCTCAGGCGGTCCACATAGGAGATTTGCCCCAGCCCTGTGGTTGTATGGCAACCTAAAGCACGATGCTGATAATGCAGCTCAAATCTCTGGGAAGGTATCTACAAGATGAGGCATTCGTGCAGCTTAGCTGGCACAACATCACAAAGAGACAGTACAATGTTTTTGCTTAACATAAAGTAAAAAGCATAATGTTCTGTAAAAATAGTAAGTTAATGGTACTGCTAAGGCTTTGCAAAACAGCAGAGTAAATAATATCTCATCACTCCTACTACTTGTCATTTTTTCAATGTTTTTATGCATGTGGGAGTTTCCAGTAAAAGTAAACTCTTCTGTTCCCAAAGTGTTGCATCCTACCTCCTTGTGCACACAGTTAACAGCCAGACATACTACTCTGAATTCACAGACACACAAGCCCACAACACCTCAGCCCTCTAGTGTACAGTCTGCAACCGGCCCACATCACATATAAAATATCTTTTTAATTTCCCTTTTTATGTAAAAAACCCACAAACATTCCAGTCTCATTCTGAAAAAGAATGAACAGATGATGCAGTGCAGAGAAGCAGTAGAAAACTCTGACAAAATAATCTGAGTGATAAAAGGTTGAAAAGTATTGCAACTCAGAGTTAGTCCTCAAGAGAACACTGAGGTTTATAGAAACTAGGAAACTATAAAAATATAAAATATGGTAAAAGGAAAAGGAAAAGAAAAATATATTCATAATTAAGGTATCTTAGAAACCTTTTAAGAATTTCCCATTTTTCTAGTCTTGGTGCCCTTTCATGAAAAATTAAATGTTTCAGTCAGTTATTATAATGAAACCTTGATAACTCCTCATTTTACATTACTCAGTCATCTCCAGTCACTCACTGAGGACAGGATGTGCATATGTGAAAGGGAGGAATGGGGGGCGGGGGGGGGGGGGGGA
>JANRGW010007740.1:0-14518 GCA_024733675.1 Psilopsiagon aymara
AACCCAGGTGTAGGACCTTGCACTTGGCATGGTTAAACTTCGTCAGGTTGGCATCAGCCCACCTCACAAGTGTGTCAGGGTCCTTCTGGATGGCATTCCTTCCCTCCAGCATATCTACCAAATCATACATCGTGTTTGTCCTTATTGTGTTGCTCCACTAGAGGACAAGGTACAATTTTCTGCTAAATCCATTCCTCCATTTCTTAGGGTTTTTTGTGTTTGTGGTAATTTTTTTGTATTCTTGTTGGATGTAGGAGGGAAACACAGATACTCTGGTAGAATTTCTGTACTCTACACTTTGACTAGACCAGGATTGAAGGATGGGCTTTGAATTTGCCACTTCTTGATTAAACTGTGATTCACACTAATCAGTTTTCCTTCTGATTTTCTTCCAGTTCTAGTGAAAATCATGCAATAAATCAGTAGTTAGCAATAAATTAAATTCATCATGCAATTGGGCAGCTTCACTTACATTCTGCCTACCAGTCCAACTCCTGCAGAGCTTCTTATGCCATTTCAGACTTTCCAACAGCTTCGAACACATATAACAGTTTAAAAAATATGTCAAATAAGTCATTATTTCCCTTCTGAACCAGCTCATATGTCATAGTGGTCTGAGGTACAGGAGAAAGAATATTAAGATTTGTCATGATAAAAAGAGTAAATTGTGATGGTTTTGTGATTCATCTGTATGATTCTCAGACCCCCCCAAATTGTAAATGGTCAACTTATTAGTGAGGTATAGAATTTTCACTCTGTCCTGGAAGAGTAATCTATAAAAGCTCTTAATCTGTAAGTTTGATTTTCAGACCTTCTCATCACTAAACCATTGCCTAATAGCCATGTTACAGCACACGTAGCATATGGAGGTAGCATAATGTGTAGTTATGGTTTATAAGTTTACTTGACATAGCTAAGTATGTTCTGAAAACTTGATAATGCATCTCTCAAAATAAGATCAGATCTTCATGTGTGCGCCACTATGACAAAAAACCCTCACACTCAGAAGGTCACTGTGTTTTATTAGATTGCCTTTGAATGTTACCATGGTTTTAGTTATAAGGTTCATGTCTCTGGAGTAAGAGAAGCAGTTTTACAATACTACATCAAATGGACAACCAGATTCCGATGCCATTACATATCTAAGATGTAGAAGACTGATTGAATCTCTGTTCATTGCCATGTCATCATAGATAAGTCCCGTGGGCAGTAGCAAGGCCACTGTCGCAGAATATATGGATTTACCTGGAGTCCTTTTTTCTTCCAGAAAATGTATTTCTTCAACAAAGGGAATAAAGAGAAATTAAGAAGTAAGCTGGGGTGAAATTGCGTTTTGTTCTTGCTTTTACAGCAGGAGTACTATGTCTCATTTGAAGACATGGAGACAGCGGAAGCTGGAGGAAGAAAGGTACATTTAGGGTTTATAGCTGAACATGATATAATACTGGGCAGAGACTCTTCATTAGGGACTGTAGTGAAAGGACAAGGGGTAATGGGTTCAGACTTAAACAGGGAGAAGTTTAAATTGGATATGAGGAAGAAATTCTTTACTGTAAGGGTGGTGAGGCACTGGAACGGGTTGCCCAGGGAAGTTGTGAATGCTCCATCCCTGGCGGTGATCAAGGCAGGGTTGGACATAGCCTTGGGTGATATGGTTTAGTGTGAGGTGTCCCTGCCCATGGCAGGGAGATTGGAACTAGATGATCTTAAGGTCCTTTCCAACCCTAACTATTCTATGATTCTATGATTCTTTTGGTGAAAATCTAAATGATAGGTAATAACGAAGACCTGATAACTCTACCATTAGCAGCAAGTAGCTAAGAACTCTGTAAAAAATAGGGCATGCTTTATGCTTTGGAAAGTAACTATAAGGAACAGATTTATATGCATTTTTTCTGTATAATATTTATCATTATGTAGAAATAAAACAGCCTGCTCTTTAACTCAAGGATCATGTCCCAAACGCAAAAGGAGACCTTTGTATTAAAAAAATAAAAAAAACCTAAAACCTAAATTCATCATAAACTGTGAATCAGCTAGTATCTTCTATCACCAGCATCAATAAAGTTGGCTGACATATCAAATGAATATTTAGACCATTAATGTCAGCAGACCTTTAAAAATAGGCCTCACAGTATTGGGTGGGAATATTTTTCTAATTTCTAAAACTACTAAAAAGATAATTACGGAATTCTAAAATAAACAGGATTGGCAGGCACCACAGAAGATTCTCTCTAGTCCAGACTCCCGTACCACACAGAGACAGCTCCAGAGCCAGCACAGGTTGCTCAAGGCCTTGTCCTCTAGACCTGGACAAACTTCCAAGAACTGAGATCCCACATGTCAGCTTGTATTTAGAAGGACCTTCTATTCAGAAAATATTTCTTCTTCCCAAGGGGTCATATAAGCTTCCCCAAACATGAAAAACATCACCTAGCTTAGGCAGGCTGCTCAGCTGAGTTTTGGCTGTTACTGGAAAAATGCTAATTTGGTACATAGATATATAAAAAAAAGGAACTAAAAATACAGCATTTCTCCTAGAAAGTGTGCATCTATACATCTTATGAACATGCTTAATGTTCAGCAAGTAAATTCTTTTGTTTGACAGGTCAGTATTTGAACTCTGGTGGGATGAAGAGGGGTGTGGATTGGGGGAGTATTGTGTGCTTTTTTTAAATTCTATAGGTTAAACTAAAATGTATAGAAAATTCATTAAGTTTTCTCGTTGGAAGACTGAGTACAACAGACTTTGACAAAGATAACAGATCAGCTTGGTGTTTAGCAAACATGTACTATTGGCCTTGTTTTTGAAACCCATTTTTATCTTAAGCACCACATCTTAAGGACTGTTAATTTTTAATGCACTGTCAGTCAAAGGAACATTTCCTCATTGAGAACAGCAAATATCCACTAGCAACTTCGGAGTGTGCTTTAGAAAGGCATATAAAATTTGTCTTTTCCATCTTCCTATACAGAAAAGATAAATATTACATTATGGTGTTACATGAATTTATTAGACTTTCTGCATTAGCCATATTATGAGAGTATTGTTCCAATGGACAGTACCTGAGGTAGATTGCATACCTCAGCTTGCAACCTAGATACATGAGTTTTAGAAGTTTGAAACTTTTGGTTGTCAGAAATACTGTTAAATAAAACTGTTTCAGGAGACAAAAATGTGTTGAACTCCTTTCTTACAGCTGGACCTCTCCTTTGACCTTTGTGAGGAGTGACCTTCATGCTCTTTAACAGACCAACCACTTCCACCTGCAAGTAGTGGTAGAAATGTTTCGTCTCTGATGAGCCCAGCCTAAGCAGAGGGGAGAGTTCACTGAGACTAGTGAACTCTGAGAATTTAATATGTTTCTTTAAGAGACTTTTATAGGCCTTAGTAGAACAGCTCCCAGATAAATAAACAATTTTTTTTTTTTTTTGCCTTGAGGCTGTCTTTCATTAAAAAAGTTTAAAAAACACAGGAGGAAACATATACATTTTATAAATTATAAGATTTAGTTTCCCACAGAGCAACCAAAGTAATTGGTCCTAATTTTATTTGCCTCCATATTTAGGAGCTCCATATAACATATCTTTTGAAACACAACTCCCTAACAAAATGAATATATAAGGCAGCTAATGCTTCCAGTGAAGTAAGATCATAAAATGGCCTATAATGCTTACTTCAGTAAGAATGTCAGAAACTCACCCTGAAACTCAGCGATGTTATTTCTGAATTTTGAAGCTTTCTGTTGCAGTTTTAAACAATCAATCTCTGGTATTTTTGATCAGAAACAAATTGCATCAACATCAACTGCGAGGTTGCTTTTTTTTTTTAAATTTTCTTGTTAATTTTCTGAACAATCTCCAGGAGATTTTTTTGTTTGTTTGTTTTACTATAATACAGAAGCTACCATTTAAAATAAAATTCTCATTCAGATTTTTATTTAATAGCTCTGTGGTTTTTATGTCAAAAATATGTTTGCCCCAAATAAACATGAGTAACTGTGGTTTTCCATTTAAAATTGAAATAATAAATATTTAGAAAGTGGTTCTGTGTAGCTGGATCAGTATTACGTAGCAAGAAGGTATGTCATAAAGAAAGTAAAGGTATGTCATAAAGAAAGTATAAGTATGTCATAAAGAAAGTATAAGTATGTCATAAAGAAAGTACTTGTATAACAAGATGTTAAAGGATGGCTTTATAATCATGTTACTATTAGTAAATCTGGCTCCAAAATTACATCCGTGGTAAACCCCAGTGGTCTAATTAATTATGCTGCTTGCTATTATGTCCAAAACAGAAGTATCTTCACAGGGAAGCTTGGGAAAAGAGTAGAAGTAAGGAAAGCAAGAGCAATAGGAAAGACAACAAGACCCCAGTTTTATTCCATATAGCCCCAGTGTCCACTCCTTTAGTATTCCTTACCATCCATCTCAACCTCATTTGTCACACTGCCTTCCAAATACATACCGACTGGAAGCTAAAAATCGTGTCATCATGCTTCCAGCCCACTTGGTTACCACTGTAACATTTAATTTTGCCTGCACTGCTAAGAAGCCTTAAGCTATCACTAGCACTGTTATAGATAGGTTTAATCCCCATTGAGACCAATAGCTTTAAGCACTATCCTTCATTGTAGAAATCTGAGATATATTTCTGCCAAAAAGAAAGGCAGCAGAGTAATTTGTATGCACTGAACTCGTGGGGTTTATGGATTTTTTATATTTTTTTTTTGTTTTCATGTTTGTTTTCTTTTTCCAGCTAATTAGATAAAAGAACAATACCTGAGGGGGAAAACCCTCAACATATTTTTCAGAAGGTATTTTATCAGAGAATAACATAGCTTAGCTGCTGTTAAAACTACATGTTGTTAAGCTTTCTTGAAGTAGACAATAGTCTGAGAAGAAAAATACAAATACCAACAGATTTTTTCCAACTTACAACTGAATGCTTTATACAAAAATGTATCTGAAGATTCTGAAAGATCAGAAAAACTGCATCAAAGTGGTGTTTCCACTCAAGTCATAAAAAGGTATATTCTCAGTAGGAAGAGATCAAATTACTGAATTTAAATAAACTAAATCAATCATTTGTATCAGCTGAAGACAAGGTCAATTTTGTTATGTTGGTGGAGGTTAAGATAATATATCTTTTTCAGTAATATTTTCTGGAAAGTTTTGCTGGTAATACCATTGCCAGTACATATATCATTTCTGTATCTTCTATATTGGTTACAGTCTTTGCTATATGAAAGAAACACTGGAATGACAAAATCTTACCAGTTTTGAACAACTGACATGCTTTACTGTAGTACTTTTAATCTTTTCAATCACCTGTTAAATTAGGTGGGAAATTACTCAAATTGCCTATGTACGTTCATCCTTAATAATATACCAGTTCTGATAGAGAAGTGAGCTGGTTTAAGGACAGACTTCCAAAACAAAATTTATTATCCCACTTCTTCATATGTACCTCTCTATTATAATACTTTGATGATATATTTACACACTGTAGATAAGAAATGCTTTATTTTCCTTATTTTGCAGAAAAACATTTGTATTACTTTGCATTAGTTGCATTTATAAAGGAGCAACTTAGAATGATCAAAGCAGTGCATGTAGGTGACCAGATCCTGCCATAAGCTACAACATAGCAGCTTTTCTAAAGCACATGAAATTAGCTGAGATTTACACAAGTATAACAGAATCAATTAACTTAGACCCCAGTTTTCAGATAGCTAATTGGAGAAATATATGCAGTGATAAAAAATGTTAATTATTGTGGAATAATGTAGTGCAGATAAATGGATTCTTCTTTCATTCATTATTTTTTTTTCCTTAGAGACCATTCCCTGGACTTTCTTTACCTTAATTATACATATTCAAGGCTGGTGCAGTCAACAGTGGAATTCATGTTTATCTATCTATTCTTATACAGCATACTGTTACTCTTATTAAATTGAAACTTAGAGAACTCTGTTTTCACTGATGCTATTTTACTTGCTGTCAGAGAATGACCCTACAGTTGTTTTGTTTTTAAAGTTAGATGGTTTCTACAGAAAATCAAATGGAAAAAAAAAAAAGAGAGAAAAGTCTGTAAGAAATTCCATATAAATGAGACTATTTTTTTATCCGGTTTGAGTCATATATTTTAATCAAATCACATAACGTCCTTTTCCAATACAGTGAGTAATTGAACAAGTGTGGTAAATAGATGATGTCAAGATATTGGTATTTGTTAAGAATATTTGTTTTAAGAATCTGTATTAGAACTACTCAAAGTAGGCATTGAAATCCATTTTCCTGTAATTTACACAGCAGCAACAGGGTTTGACAAGATGGCAGAGCTATGTGTGAAAAGTAGTTATGTTATGATTTATTATTTGGGTACTTATCGACAACTAGTAATGTTCAGTGAAGTTAGAGCCCTTAGAGAAAAATAATTCCAGTGCCAATAAATTACTGATCTAAATCTAGAATATCAGCTAGAATTAATGAGGTTTGGGGGAAATATTGACCTTCAGGGTCTCCAAGGATATGCTGAGTAAATGATGTAACTATGTCCAAGTGGAAAATAAGGGACTGAGTTGACTTCCTGCAGTCCAGCTGAAACAGGACAGGAAATAGTTGTGCTAGGACCAGACGGATCAGAGGTATAAATGAGACTCTAATGCCCTTCAAACTTTTAAAACAAAATTGACCTACATGGGAATGAGAAATAAGTCTTAAGGAGACTGTTAAGAAGGCAGCAAATAAGAGGAAGTTAAGGCATCTTAAAGAAACAATTTAAAGGAAGACAGTGAGGGGCAAAAATCTCAGCAAGGTTTCTTCATGCCTGGCTTTCTGTAATCCTCCTAAGGCTGAAAACCTTAAGATCCTAGTTCTTTAAAGAAGAATTCCTACCAAAGACTAAAGAGGGATCACCATCCCAAGTACCTGACCAGAAAAGAAGAATAAAGCTGTGCCTGTACTGTGTGTCTTGAAGGTGATTCTCGCTTTCCCAAGTCTGACGGTGCACCCTGCTTGCATCCCTATTCCTGATCTCTCAGTTGTCACCAGAAACCTTTCTGGTCTCTGCATCCAAATTGTTTTGATTGTCTCCAGAAAGATCCCAAGCTGAGTGGCAAGTGAGAAAGGTTGGGGTACACCCCAGCTCTCCTCAGTTACTGTGGGCACATGCAGATGTGAATAGCTGCCAGGAGCAAAACAGAGAGGACAATGGCAGGGCAAAGGCAGAATACATGGCACAAAATGTCATAAAATTCTTACTTCTAACTTGGAAATAAGCTCGGCCTGCTTGGTTGGCTTATTGAGTATTACGGTGGCATGTTCACAAATTTTATCAAGTGCTGTGTTCCTACTGGCTCATAAAACTTGCATTGCTTTGAAAAGCTGACTGTTTCACAGATCCTTTGAGAAGATGGGCAGGCAATAAAGCCAATGGGGCATGTCTAGTTACACAAAAAAACCCAAACCAAACAAAAAAAACAAAATAAGATTATTCACTCCACAAATCTGCTCCAAGTAGCAGAGCAAAGCTGTGTAGGTTGTGAGATACTGAGTGACTTCTAAAAAGCTTCACTTGAGATTACTCATGTTGCCCTCTGGAGCAACAATTGTCAGTCAGATTTGCCAGAGAAAGTTGTTGCAAAGAATTGCAGAGAATAATTGTGCAACCCAAATAACTCATTTTTAGTCATGTCACTTGTAATAACATATTGCTAAATTTGGTGCTAGTTTTGTCTGGGATAGAGTTAACTTTTGTTATAGCAGCTAGTATGTGGCGATGTTTTGGATTTGTGTTGAAAACAGTGTTAGTGACACAGGGATGTTTTACTTACTGCTGAGCAGTGTTTATACAGAGTCAAGGCCTTTTCTGCGCCTCACACCACCCCACTAGCAAGTAGGCTGGGGATACACAACCAAATGGGAGGGGACACAGCCAGGACATCCTACCATGGGGAAAGTGAGTGAGTAGCTTTGTGGTGCTTAGCTGCTGGATGGAGACTGTAATTTTTCTTTACTCCCAGAAATTATTTCACCAACAAGTGATTAGGTGTGTAAAGTCTTTACTATCTTTGTAGCTGGAGATTTCAATTCCTTCACAGGTACTGTAATTCAGTATTTTATTTGCTCAAGATTGTCTCTATTACTTTTTGCATTAAAATAATTTCATGTAATTTAAGGTATTTCCAATTTTCAAGAAGGAAGAGAAACATTAAAAACTGTTGACTGCTATTGTCTGAATAGCACAATTTCACAGCTCAACTCTTTGCTTAGAATCTCAGACTGGATAAAAATGTTTTTAAAATATGTCAATGTTTTGATTTTGGAACTTAGAAGTTATATTCTGCATGGTGGAATACTAAGTACAAATATATGTGTACCTTTTCAAATTGATGGCCTTCTATTTCAGCTGCCTGAAGATTATTGATTTTTTTTTTTTCTAAAGTGATAGAAACTGACCTGTTAATATAACCTGAGGTGAGTTAACCTTAGCTGTCCACCAGGTCCCCACCAAGCCCCTCTCTTACTCTCCCTCTGCAGCAAGATGGGGCACAGAAGATATGCAGCAAGATGGGGCACAGAAGACCTTGTGGGTCTAGGTAAGGATGGGGAGATCACTCACCAATTACCATCATGAACAAAACAGTTTTAAATTGGGGAAGATTAATTTAAAGTATTGCTGGGTAATTTCATTTATTGCCAATTATTAACAGAGCTGGATAGCAAGAAACAAACAAACAAAAAAAAAAAAACCCAAACAAAACCAAAACCCAGCTTTTCCCTTGTTCCCTCCTTCTTCCCAGGCTCAACTTTACTCCTGAGTTTTCCACTTCCATTTGTTTCCTCCTCAATCCACTGCCAATCCTGCTTTTTTGCCCTTGTTTAAATACCTTTTCCCAGAGGCACCACCAGCGATGTTGATGAATTCACCTGTGGCAGCACCTTTGCAGGCCCAGATGGATGCTGGCACAGGATAGTCCCTGTCTCTTCTCACGAAAGCACCCTGCTGCAGCCCCGTCCCCACCAAAGAACAGTTAATAGCCAAATATATACCCAATATGTGGATCCAATGGGGGAAAAGCACTCAAGTACAGGCTGTTTATTTGGAAACAGTGGGAATAAATGTTCAGCCTTACTTTTGGCTTGACCCAGAAATGGGAACAGCAACAAACTGGAGGAATTTACTGAGTACTAAATTTCAACACATTTGATTTCCACAACCATGCATCAGCCGTCTTAGGTTTAAAGGTAAGATTAGATAAGATTATGTGGAAATTATTCTGGTTTGTATTTAAATGCAAACCAAAACAAAAGAAATACATAATGATTTTAGTACATTAGTGTATAAAAAATTTGTGTGAAACATTAATGATGACAAATTCTATCCAAGAGAACTCTAATTTGATGGAAGTTAGGTGTTGAAATAAGTGGCAGATGAGAAAGAGCTCTCAAGGGAGAGAGTAACTAACCAGGATTTTAATTTCTGAAGCCAGTATTTGACATAGCTTAGTACTTAATTATTGAATCGAACCCCATATCATTCCTTAACATTTATAATAAACATGGTCCATACTTCTTGCAATCTTCTCTCCTCCCTTTCTCTGTCAGTGATTCCAGCATATCCATATCACACTCTCTATTATTGCTCTGCAACCACTGCTTTCTATGTATATTACTGTTACTGGCTAGCATAACATAAAAGTCTGTTAGCACTCTAAGAATATTAGGATGTTTCATTCCTGTTTTCATTCAGTCGGAAGCATGGGAGCAGTGGGATTTAAGAACTCACTTCCCAATTCTGTTAGATCAAATGGGTAGTTCTTGAGGATTTTTTGTTTCTGAGTATAATTAGCAATATTTGACTTGGATAATAAGATTTATCCTACATCATCTTTATGCAACTACCTGTCTGATATACTGTGATGCCAAAAAGTGATTATTGATAATTCCAGTTCTAGTGTGTCCCAGACAGATGCTTCTTTCTCAGAAGATGCTTACTTTCTCTGCTTCATGAAATTAGCTTCCCCAGCAACCATGAGTACAGAGATACAAATCACAGAATCATAGAATACTTAGGGTTGAAAAGGGCCTTAAGATCATCTAGTTCCAAACTCCCTGCCATGGCACCTCACACTAAACCATATCACCCAAGTCTATGTCCAACCTGGCCTTGAACACCACCAGCAATGGAGCATTCACAACTTCCCTGGGCAACCCTTTCCAGTGCCTCACAGTAAAGAACTTCTTCTTCATATCCAATCTAAACTTCCCCTGTTTAAGTTTGAACCTGTTACCCCTTGTCCTTTCACTACAGTCCCAAAGGAAGAGTCTCTCCCCAGCATCCCTATAGGCCCCCTTCAGATACTGGAAGGCTCCACGCAGCCTTCTATTCTGCAAGCTGAACAGACCCAGGCTGAGCAGCCCCAACTTTCTCAGCCTATCTTCATACGGGGGGTGCTCCAGCCCCCTGAACATCAAATAAACCATCTCTGGGGCATGGAATGACACAAACTTTTAAAATCAAGGAAAAAACCACTTGTTTACGTATAACTGTTAAAAATACTCACTAATACCAATAAGAGATTGTCAAGATGGAATTAGTTGAATGGAAATTAACTGCATAACTAACCTTTCTTAGTCAGTTTTGTTTTCTAAAGTTGTAATGGATTATTTTGTCTTCTCTAATCACAGAACTTTTTTTGACCCTTCTTCTCCCTGCATAAGAAGGTTATTATTGCAAAAGCCATGAAAGTTCCAAAATCTACAATATACCTTAGAGAAACAGCTCCCCATGGACTTGTCTTTGCCAAACTTCTGAACCCACCTTCCCCACATGGTCTGCTTTGCAAGATATAAGTAGGATAAAGCATTGCAGGGCCTAAGAAAGAGATGATTCTAGGGCTTTACAGTTCCTTTGAGTATATAGTTAAAACTGAAGAGCAGCAGAAATCAGCAGAAGAATTGCTGGAGCCCATCAAATCAAATAGCAGCTCTTGTTGTTATAGCTGCCCTCAGGCACAGGCAGCCTTCTCCTTCAGGTCAGGAAATTTGTTAACCCCTAACTGTAGCATTCTACACAGCATGCAAATTTTAAGGAAAAGATGTATAATATTTGACTGAAATTTATGACTGTGATGTCAGGTTGTTCTGGGCAGTTCTATCCAAAACACAAAGGAATAACTTTTTTTTTTTTTTTTAAAAAAAAAGGAAGAAAAATAAATCCCTTTCAGCCAAAAGTCATAAGGCAATTAAGTTTCTGTGAAAGGCCCATCTCACATAAAAATAATTTCTCCAATTATATTTGCTGGTTTTGATTGAGGCAGAAGCATCCAAGCAGAATATCAAATGTCTTACATTATATTTACTGCTTTAAAAATGCTGAAATGAATAGGATGGTGGTCATTAAATTGTGATGCTTTTTAGCAAATAAAAATAATTTTACCATCCCACCCATCCCGCCAAAGATAATAAAACATGAGCTGAGTGAGATGCATAGTAAAATGGACTATTCATCTTCAGTGGTTATAACCTCTATATGAGCCAGCAGCTGGCATTATCATCACAAGAAACGTGTTTCTCCTATCAGGCAAAAGGGATATAGTTCCTTCATGCTACCTTGACCATTTGGCAATTTGGGACTATGATATAAGTTAAGTTTAAGCCCTCTGGAGTGGAGGTAACTCCTCAGTTTTTACCACTCTTTCTTAGCAAGTCAACAGAGTGAGTTAGTTTGAGGATAATCAATCAGCTCTAGTTAAACCCTCTGTGAGTAGCAGCACTGCAATATTGTGTATGGCTCTTTCAGTTAAGCACATTGCAGCACTGATGGAATATAATGTGATTATCTTGGTTACATATTTCTTAGCAATAGTGAGGCCAGAAAGCAGCAGCAGGAGAAAACTGGATAATAAATGTAAATAATGGAAGAGTCTTAAGTATAAGGCATTCTTTAGATCAAATATTAATAATCACAAGTCTCCAACAATGAATAAATGTGCTTGTTACTAAGTCCATTTTCTAAATGTACTGCTTATTTTTGAAGATGCAGTTCACATTCTTCAACTTTGATCAGACTTATCTTTTAGAAATTAAATTAACAGTGATTCTAAGTACACTGAAACTTTATATATTATAAAGAGGCTTGTTGACATCATAGCTCATGGGATTGTTTGTCTTACTCAGTTAGGGTAAAATAGGACAGTTCTGTCAGTATGGCAGAGGATTATTCTTTCTCCACATAAATGTACCGAGTGTACATTCATCATACCAGTACCACTAGATTTAGAGTATACTTTTCAAAAGTATGGGCTTTAGTATCACATTACAGTTAAAATAAACAACTATGGATCATTTTGAAGTATACAGGCCAAGCTATCTTGAACTACTATATCGTTGCACCTTCCCCAACCCAGTGTTTTATTTTCCCATCTTCTAGAAGCTGTTTCTGTATAAAAGCTAGAAGATAAAAATGCTGAAGGCTGACAATTTGCAGTTCCAGAGGAGTCTGAAGCAAATACAAGCAGCTATTTATACTAGTTTGGTTCTGTCTGGATTGTGGATGTAGAGGTAAGAAGATTTTATTAGCCCACAATTTAGCACTCTTAAAATCTTACAAGTGATTCCAATCCACTGTCCTAGAATAAACCTCAGAAATGTTTGAGCAGGACTAGGACAGAAATACAATCTTCTTGTGGTCAATTCAAAGATGTTTGCCTAATCAAAACATAAAGGTTTTGATGAACAAGGCTCTAAATAAGTTAATCTCTCTTTCAACTTACATTACCAATACTAGAAAAAGCTCTCAGCTTCTCAGGAGATGTAGGTCAGCTAGAAGATAGTAATTTGACATACTGCTGTATCAGTAGTTTAAGAGATATGGTTACTTTTATGTTTGGGTATCTGTTTCAGGTTCACTGTCAGTAAGGACTAAATTACCTCACATTTACTGTAAGCTACCAAAAGGGAAAAAAAAAAAAAGAAAAAGCACTTGTATTCTGTACCCTGTTTGCTATACTAAAACTGTTTCCAGTGAAGCAATTTGCTAACTTCTGTTCTTGGCTCAAGAATTCTCACTGAATCCTGAAGGAAAACAAGGTCTGTCACACATCTGTGAAGTACTGGTCATGGTACAATACTAGACACATCCCTAGATTTTAAGTCAGAACAGAAGTCAGCAGAGGAATTGTTGGAGCTGTCTATGGCCTGAGGATATGCTCCTGGGTCCAAAAAGGAACAATGAATTACTGTGACTTTTAAGTCACATCATCACAAATCCAACATTTACAGTAATGCCTCTTCAGTCATGCCAGACCTTTGAAGATTTTACTTTATCATGCCTTTTTTTGCCTGTAACAAAGAAAAGTCATAGCAGGACAAAATCAAGCAATCAACCCATTAGCCCTAGATTGAAGAAAAACAGTCATACAGCTAGTGACTATATACTCTGGGAAAATGCATAGGATTTAAAATAAGCTGAGTCTATTTATTTTCTTATTACTGTGTTATTAATTCATTATGATTCTTATTCCCTTATGATGTCATACAAGGTTCTACTTCTGAAGGTCAGGTCATTGTCATAAACAACCAGTGTGTTTCTTTTAGAACCATACTATGCTGGTTATATTTGATCATATCCTAAGTGTTGCTCTCAATTTTAGAGCTCACCCACCTGATCTTCTAGTATCCAGGGCTGAAAAAGGAGAGAAAGAAATAGCAAAGTCTTTAAGAGGTGGCAATTACAAGTATTACAGTCAACTTAATTTGCCTTGACAAAACATAAAATTGCTATTCATTAGAATTAAAAATCACGAGTAACTTAATGAAGAGTGAATTTTCTTATAATTGAAAACATCTCAGGTTTTGTTACCATTTTTTTTAACCATCCATGCTTCTGTTATTTGCTTAATAAAAATGGTCATTTTGAGCTATATTTAGTAATGTTAATCTTGAGTAACAGTACTCAACAGCAGAATGAAAATGAAGTGATTCAATGCAGAGACAATGTTATTTGCCAAAAGCATTTTTAAAAAAAAAAAAAAAAAAAAAAAACAAACGAAAAAAGAGACATTTAGAATAGCAGCCATCTCTCATTTGTGCCTTTGAAAATCTCTCCCAAAACCTTGAAGTGCCATTTTAACAAACTGTTAGATAAAATTTGTACAAAAAAAAAACCATGTATTGAGTATTGCAGAAATCTTGGTATATAACTTATGAAAATGATTAGCATGGAAATACTTCTAATACTAGAGTGATGTTAAATGCTTCCCAGTGGTGTCAACTTCAGTCGTAAAGTAGGAGGTCACGGAAGAGGAAAAGCACACTTCACAAAGCAACTGATTCCCAAGTCATAGAATCATCGAATAATAGAATAGTGAGGGTTGGAAAGGACCTTAAGGTCATCTAGTTCCAACACCCCTGCCATGGGCAGGGACACCTTCCACTAAACCATATCACCCAAGGCTATGTCCAACCTGGCCTTGAACACCACCAGCAATGGAGCATTCACAACTTCCCT
>JANRGW010007741.1:0-15000 GCA_024733675.1 Psilopsiagon aymara
AAACAAAAAAAAAAAAAAAAAAAAAAAAAAAAAAAAAAAACACCACAAAAACTAAAACACCTACAAAATCAATTTGGGAACAGGACAGAAAAGGAAAATACATAATAGCTCAGGAGATATCAAGTAAATATCAAAGACTATGTGTTTCTAATAAAAACATAAGACTATGCTTCTAATAAGGCATTTGTACATGATCATCTAGCTCTAGATCATGAGTTTAGTCTAGTGGCATTGACTTAAAAAACGGTCCTGGCCTTTTTTATTTACTACTACAAATGTAGCCTAAAAATGTACAAGAAAGAAACATATAATTCATTTGGAACAGTATACTTGAACACCATACAAATATTTCCGTATGTATTTTACATTTCTCTCTAATAAAGTTTTCTTTACAGATTTTACTTTAGTTTCAAAGAATCCACTCAAAAGCCATACTTCAATATGTTGGGTAAGAAGTCATGTTTTTTTAACAATAATTTTTAAAACAGCTTTTAAATACTGGAAAAGGCTTCTTACAGAGGTGTCTTATGCCCAAGCCTGTCAGTGTTCAAAAGGCATTTGTACGAAGCCCTCAATAATTTGCTTAAATTTTTGGTCAGCTCTGAAGGGGCTAGGCAGTTCAACTAGATAATCATTGTAGGTCCTTTCCTCCTGAAATATTGTATTTTGTCTGGCTTTAATAATTCTCCATCTGCTTCATTTTAAAACCAAGAAACCCAAAAGTTCAGAAGACTAAAAGTTGCAAAAGAGAATTAACAATTAAGAAACTGTTAGAGGATAAAGTTTGTTCTGGATGTTGATGGGGTTTTTTTCTGCAAACAAGGCTGTTAGTTTTGCTGTGTCAGCCTTGTGCATGCAGAAACCCAAACGTGAATAAAACTTTACTACACAATTAAATAATCAATAATTGCAGTGTTGTCATCTTCAGGATTAAAGGTTATTTCATGTTCAAAAAAAAACCCTCTTGCTTATTCTTATTATTCTTTTTTTAATCTATGAAAAACAAACTACTTTAAATATCAGTCTTTTTCCTCTAAATGCAGTAAGAGTTGGTCTAAGGGTTATAAATGAAACCATATCACAATATTAGAGGTGCAAAAACTGTCTTAGAGGATGACCATATGAAAATATTTGGAGCTTGAAATAGAATAGCAACCTGTGTAGATCCTTGGATTTTTCAGCATTTCTTGATTAATACCTACTGGATATTAACAACTCAGTTGACTGAATTCGTTGAACTGTACCCTTCAATTTAACATTTCCATGAAAATTCTGGCATAGAATATGTCAAGTTTACCTCATACTTCCAACAAAATATACAAACAATGCAAATTCATTAGTGGTATATACATCAAAACCTGCACCTGTCTCCCAAATTTAATAATAAAAAAAATTAAAAAATTAGACTCCAGTGTAAGAAAAATATTACAACCTATTCAGCAGATGACACAGCAACATCTGCCCTGATGGTGGAGAATTAATGTACTAATATGATCAAGCATATGGAGTCACATGATCAAGCAAAACGTTTGGTTATGTTTATTGTTTGCTATTTTTACTTTTGCCTTTGAAAGACAGGCTTTTTAAATCATTGGCTTACTTTTAGGAACAGTGACTGTGACCAGTTCAATCGTTTAAAATGTGATGTTTACTAACACAGACCAGAATTTTTGCCATGGTCCAACTTAATCTGTAAACCAAAATGTGAACTTTTTCTATGATATAAAAGAGATTTTTCTCTTTGGTTGTTTTGTTTGTTTGCTTCTGTTTTGTGTGTGTGTGTTCATTACAGTATTAGCATGAAGGAAAACAAGCTTTTCATAGCCTTTAAATTAATAACCTAAAATAAGACAGACATCCCCACAGTGTTAGTTAAGTCAGTTTTATTATGGAATTAGAATTATTTGTAATTATTCCTCGTAAAATTAATTTGTTTATATAGACATATTTTAATCACAAACTCTCCCTACAGTCATACTGCAGTTTATACACGTATGTAAGTTGCCTAGTGCTTAAGCAGTGGCCAGAAATATTGTTAGATTCAGCAGAAGTTATTGTAGCCATCTGCATATTAAGCATCTGGGCCTGGGCACTAATCTAAGTTTCTCTATAGTTGATAGGAAAAGTTAAGTAATTCAGTATACACTGTCCTTCTACGACAGTTACTTGAGGTAGTATGGAAGAACTGCTTTCTGGTGCCTTTCAGTTTCTTTCCAATGCCAATAAAAGGAAACTAGATGACTACTTGAGAAGAGATCAAGGTATCTACATACCTGTTCTGCATAGTGAGGAGAAACCTGTCCTACATGTTTAAAAAAACTGCAGCTTTCGAACTAAAACAAATCATCTGAGAGGGTCTGTTTTTTGCTTTGAGACCAAAACACAGGTCTCTTATTATGTGTTCTTATAAAATTCTCTCAACCAACAGTTGAGATTCTTTCTTTACCAGGCCACAAATTTACCAATGACCAATGTATTCCCAGTACAGTCCTACTCTACATATTCTGAGAAACTTCAGGAATACGGCCTCTTCTTGGGTTTACTCATTAGCATTTTCAGGGATCTATAAAAGAATAGTAAATTATCTTTGCTACACATTTTACCCGTGGAGTGAAAATAGCTACATTAAAGGTTGTTGATATTATTAAAATAGGGGTTGTATAATGCAATACAGTGTAAGAATACAGGATATTGAAAATTTGAATGGAAAATACATCACAACAGGAGGGTTTTAGTTAGTTGGTTTCATCATTAATGCTCACAAATGTAAAAACAACAAAAAAATCAAGTTCTATCTTGGAAATAAATCCAGAAATACATTATTAGCTGTCTAAGAATGTAAAAAATAATGACCTCAATACTGCTTGTGAGATGAGCCTTATAGTTTCTCTTCAATCCTCCTTTCATCTTTGATGATCTAATTTGAAATGACAAACACTGAAACAACTAAACCTTCACCTTCTTCATTATGAGTAGACTGTGCACCGAAAAAAAAAAAGAAAAAAATTGTATGAGACACCTGTGATTGGAAGAGGAAGCTGTAACTGGAAATTCACTATTTCCTCTGCTAACTTTTGCTTTTGCATGTAACCAGATCCCTGACTAGAATTCCATTGTGGGATTGCATATGTACAAAGAACTATGTTCAGAATACCTGTACTTCACAAAACAAAAGCTGCATCAGAACTTCTAGGTGTAGCCATAAAATAAATAAAGGAACCAAGCAGTTTGGATAAATTCCTCAGCTTAAACCATGACAGCAACTCACCCTGAATAAAAATACACTTGAACAATAACTACCTGGATAGGCTCAATTAGAAGTTTTAGCACCAAAGAAACTGTTCTCAGAGCTTCTTTGACAGATAAGGTAAAGGATAAAAGAAGAGCTAGACAGAGTTCCAAAAAAGTCACAACAAATATTTGGTGCTAATAGTCCTTCTTCACACAATTTCTTGAGGTATATATCTTTCTGTTTCAGAAAGAGGAAATGTATTAAATAGTACATGATACTTCTATCTATGTCATACAGAAGCTCCTTAAGAGTTTTGGAATATTATTTGTAAGTCAAGGAATGTGCCTCTTGTACCAAAAATAAAAAGAAAAAAGAAAAAAAAGAGAGAAAGAAACTGAAAGAGTGAGAACAACACAAAAAGGAGCAGAAGAGTTTTATCTTATCATTGACCTTCTGTTGCACAACAAATTCAGAGCTCTTCAGAGAAAGACCAGAAAAGTCAAGTCTTCAAGGGCCTCCAGAATACTTGCTGTATTTTATAGCTCATTAAAGGGGACCTGATTTCAGTTCTCAAATGCAAAGTAGACTACTCAAACACAATTCTCAGTGCCTAGTTTCTAACTAGAAATAATAGTTTACTAATAGTATAAATTAATACAGTAAAAGGCCTCATGGTCCCTCAAATCATAGTGATTCACAACAGAATTCACATCATACCTTGTCTGGATTTTGGTTGCAAATTACATTTAAATATCTATTATGAGAGTTTAAGTCAAATTCAGCATAAAAGAACATAGCATTTATGATAATCACCATTATTATGAGTGACTATCTCAGCTTCTAAGGTGTGAGAAAGAATAACGCCCCATAATTTCCTATACAATAAATTGATGAGTAAATTGAAAGATCATATGCCATATCTGAACAAATAATAAACATTAAGAAATATATTGCTTATCTTTGGTCCAACATGTTCATGGACAGATAATTCTCTAATAAGTAGGCTACTCTGTCCATCAATAATTGGCTGCTCATGGCTTGGACATGTGTACTCTTTGCATGATAAAAATGCAGAGCGATGGTAAATGAACTTAAAACCACTTGGTGGCCAGTCACAAATGTTTTTGCACAGCACTGAGGCCAGTTCTGTTTAATATGTCTATCAATTATCTGGAGGAGGGGATCAATTGCACCATCTGCAAGTTTGCAGGTGACAGCATATTCGGTAGGAGTGTTGATCTGTTTGAAGGTAGAAAGCATCTACAGAAGGATCTGACAGACTGGATTGATGGGCTGAGGCCAAATGTGTGAGGTCCAACAACACAAAGTGCTGGTACTTCACTTAGGTCACAACAACCCCATGCAATGCCCCAGGCTTGGGGAAGAGTGGCTGGAAAGCTGTCTGGCAGAAAAGGACCTGGCAGGTTGGTCAGCAGCCAGCTGAATATGAGCCAGCAGTGTGCCCTAGTGATATGAAGAATAGCAACAGACTAAAGAAAGGGTTAAGAATTTTTTGAAGCGATGCATTGATTGTCTTAACTTAGTATAGGGACCACGTATGTTCTTGCTCTTGCTAGTCTTGTAGTTAAACTATAACAATAGAATAGGTAACTGAAACATATTGTTTAAAATCAGAGAACCTTTTCCTTCAAGAAGATGAGGTAGACCTTACGTCAGCCTTCCAGCTCCTAAAGGGCACCTAAGACAGCCAGAGAGGGTCTTTTTATGAGAGCAAGTAGTTACAGGATATAGGATAACGGCTTTAAACTAGAATAGGGTAGATTTAGACTAGTCATAAGGAAGAAGTTCTTTGATGGTGATACACTGAAAAAGGTCCCTTCTCCAGGCTGTCTTCATGGGAGAGGGGCTCTATACCTCTGATCAACTTGTCTTTCATTGATAAAAATTCCTGATACGTTTTAGGACTCAAATTGAGGTCTGGATTATACTTGTCTATCAGGCTTGACTTTCTACAGACAAAGGTAGAGTGAGTGGCCTTTCATTTCTTTTCTCCTGTGGTTTTCATACATTATGAATTATTAATGCATGTGAATTAATTAATGCTTACTGTGGTTGGATGCAATTTTGAAAAATAATACAGACGTCAGGTTCTTGCTGGTATATTTATTTTACCTCTACATTATATTCACACTAAGAAATACTTATGGGGCGGGAAAGCTAGCTGGGACTATAGGTCACATAGCTCAGCCCCATCCTGGTTTCTGCAGGGATAGAGTTAACTTTCTTTATAGTAGCTTGTATAGCGCTGTGTTTTGGTTTCAGTCTAAGAATAACACTGGTCACACCCCGATGTTTTAGTTACTAAGCAGTGCTTACCATGGTCAAGGACTTTTCAGCCTCTCATACTCTGCCAGTGAGTACACTGGCACAGGCACAGGAAGCCAGGAGAGAGCAGAGACAGGACACCTGACCCAAACCAGCCAAAGGGGTATTCCATACCACACCATGTCATGCCGAGTATATAAACTGAGGTGAATTACCTGGGAGAGACCGATCACTGCTAGGGTTGTCTCACTATTGGTCAGTGGGTGCTAGTGAACAACTGTATTTTTCATCACCTGCTTTTATTGTTATTTTTTTAACTGTTCTCTTTTATATTCTCTTCCCTTGTTATTCCCATTATTATTATTTCTATTATTGTTATTAATTTTTTGTACTTTAGTTATTAAACAGTTCTTATTCTGACCCATTGGTTTTACATTCTTTCTATTCTCCTCCCCATCTGGCCTGTGGAGGGGAAAAAGAGGGAGAGTGAGTGAGGAGCTATGTGGTAATTAGCTACCAGCTGCATTTAAACCCCAACAAGCCTACCCGAGAATTCTGTGGGGAGATCAGCATAAACCCCTATAAATACTTGGGGTAAGGCAGAAACAGATGATAACTGTCAAAATACTAATTGATCCAAAGACAAAGAAGACTTTTCCTAATACCAACCTAATACCTAATTTATTTTCAATTATTCTACCAGATTTCCTTTCAAAAATAGCTAATGGGTATCCAACTAATATGTTAACTATTTAATTCAATATTTAAATTATTGTGAATTACTTTTTTTTTTTAAACTGGAAATTTTTGTATATTTCTTTAATAGGCATCTGAAAAGCATTTGTACATGTTTCATCAGTTTCTAAGAGCTGGAACTGGAGACAGATGCAAATGATAAATATGAATACTGTGATTTTGGAACATAATTATCATTATACCACATGTTATTCAGCATCTTATTAAGAGTGCTTACTATTTGGATATATGGCATAAAGCAGTAAAAATCAGTGCAGAAATGAAAATTTGACTACTGAAAATTTGATCTTTTCAGCCCCTAATGCAAAAAGAGGGAGAAAGGTTTAAGGAATGTGCAATGGCAAACAGGAAGGCAAAAGACATGGAAAAAGGCAAGGATGGAAAGGCAGTGGATTTCTACCACATTCCACCTCTTTTTAGCTTCATGTCTCAGCACTGAGATGCAACAGGCAGTCAAACGGCTCCTATTTGCTGGAGGAACAGTAATGGCTCTGACAACCCAAGAGAAAGGGGAAGGGTCAAGACAGCATAAAACCACTTCAGTCACTTTGTCCCAGTCCCTAGAGAGTTGGTTGGAATGAGGCCTTTTATATGAATTAGTTCTGCTTCATGCCCTCAGATACAAAGAGAAAAAAACTTCAGCTCAAAGAACTTAATGGTCGTAAATTTATCTGAATTTCCTCTATTTAGAATTCAAATGTTTGGTGCTCTTTTAGTCTGTGATAATGCACCATCTAATCTACCTTCCTTGATCTTATAAAAAATAAGTAGAACTCAACAAGGCGAAGGTGTTTGAGGTCTTGACAAAGCATTTATCTCGTTCTTAGAGATTCTGTCATTGCAGATTCAGTTTGTGTTAAGTGTATGTAGCAACACAGACTTTGCTTTACAGGTTCACATCTGTGACAGCTTTTGTTGTACATTCACAGTAGTGGTGGTTAACTGAGCAGATGCTCTTGCAAAGAGGGAATAATTATGGGAAAAGAGAAATACTGAAATTCAACTGCATGTTTCTAGTAGTCAGGCTCAAATCATCATAATTAAAAGGAAAAAAAAAAAAAAAAAAAAAATTATCCAGTATATATATTCAATTCCCTTTTTTAAACAAGAGTTCCACAATGGGTGCAATTCTGGTGTCCTCAACATAAAAAGGACATGGAACTGTTGGAACAAGTCCAGAGGAGGGCCACGAGGATGATCAGGGAACTGGAGCATCTCCCATATGAAGACAGGGTGAGAAAGTTGGGGCTGTTCAGCCTGGAGAAGAGAAGGCTACGTGGATACCTCATAGCAGCCTTCCAGTACCTGAAGCGGGCCTATAGGGATGCTGGGGAGGGACTCTTCTTTAGGTACTGCAGTGATAGGACAAGCAGTCATGGGTGCAAACTTAAACAGGGGAAGTTTAGATTGGATATGAGGAAGAAATTCTTTAGTGTTAGGATGGTGAGGCACTGGAAAAGGTTGCCCTGGGAACTTGTGAATGCTGCACTGCAAGTGGTGTTCAAGACCAGGCTGGACAGAGCCTTGGGTGACATGGTTTAGCGGGAGGTGCCCTTGCCCATGGCAGGGGGTTTGGAAATAGGTGATCTTATGGTCCTTTCCAACCCTAACTATTCTATGATTCTATGTGCATTTATGCAATAAGACAAGACTATATTTCTTACATTCAAATAAAACTTATCTATAAAGAGAAATATTTTTAAAACAAAATGAACATGTATCTCCGGTGTCTGCTATCAATTATTTTTAAACATTATCCAGATCCACATACGGAGGATGGTTTTAAAAAAAAAAATGTTTTCCATTAGTCACTGTCAGTCAGTGCATACATGAGAAGCTCAGAAGCTGTGTTTCTTTAATTTTTGACTTGCAATAATTCTACCAAATAATTGATACGTACTGCTAAACTTCATACTGATTTATTTGAGAATTCAGCTAAAGGGTCTACGTGTGTACATGCCCGTGTCCATATACTTGTACATATATTTATTTGTTAAGCAGAATAATGTAATTTTTCTATTACAATATTCAAACACAGTTTGAAAAACACACTAAAGTTATACTGGCTTTATACATGCCAATGCCAAAATCATTTAAACAAATTACTTATTCTTGTTGCCACTCTTTCATTTATGGGGGAAGGGGGGATACTCCAGTTGCAAGCAGTGGGAAAGTTCCCCTGCAATTCCTTTCTTCAGCCTTAAGAGATTATTTCTGAGATTTTGTAGTGTATAGGTAGGGCTTCATGCTATTACCTTCAACAATAGGCTCAGAATTTGGAAAAAGAGAGTAAACACTAAGGACTGAATTATTGCCCTCCAAAATTTCCTGAGGGAGGTGATAAAAAAATACCTAGGGTAAAAAGCTGGGGCAGAGGACGGGGCTGAAAAGGGTCAGCAGCATGGATCATTGTAGAGAAAAAGCAGTGAGGGAAGAAACTGAAGATATCACAGTATCGTAGAGCTGGAGTATAAAAATGTATCCTGAAGAAGAGGAAAGAAATGGACAAATGTAAGTGATAAATAGACTAATCTACCAAATAATTCTGAGATGTGTGTCAGCTTTCCTGAATTTGTCCCCTATCTGCCTTTCACTAAATGATTTTTAAAAAGGTGTGTTCCCGTCAAAGCTTCAGCTTCCATATTGGCAAAATAAGGATATAAAATATGCAACTTACACAAAGAGCTTAGAAGACATTTAATTCGTGATATAGAAGTAATGACAGTAATCTACTCTTATTACAGAATGAAAAATTACTTTGTTTTTTACTATTCGTGTGCAAATGCTAAGTAACCACAACTGAGAAAATTTCTATTATGGATGGTACTGTACCAAAACATAGAAAGAAAAAAATACTGTCATTGAAAGAGACATGAAAAATACATGAGCAAATAAAATGTACATAGCAACTTCATCAAGAAAATATTAAGACTGAAGACTATATAATCATATGTGCTATAGTAGTTCCTTTGTGTGTGAGGATGGACAACTGTGGTACAATTAGAAGCAGGGTTGAATTAACACTATTCTTCTCAATTTCAGAACTGCCATTCAGCACAAAAACAGACACTGGGATTTTGAGAATCATAGGCTGAGAGACCACAGAAATCAGAGGAAATGAAAAATCTGTGCTTTTTTAATCCAATAACAACTAGTGCGAAAAGAGCAGCTTTCATGAAAATGATATATTTTTTATTTTATTCCAAGTGAAGGAAGACAGGCTTCTGGAATTTGAAAATGGTCAATAATGACAAAAGCAGCCAAGAGAAAGAAAGAGACTTTCATAACTAATTAAAAATCAATTTGAGAAACACCAGGAGTGGAAACTACAAGCCCAGCAGCAGATACAGTTCGGAATCTAGTTTCACATTTCTTTCCTTCTAATTCTTGTATAATACTAGAGTTTTCTTTGTTATTGTCAATGAAATGGCTCACAAGACCTACCAGACGTATAATAGACTTGTGAAATTACTTCGTTTCCATGCTCAGACTGGATAAGCAGATCTTAAGAGGAAAGCACTGAAAATTTCCTTAAGTTTCTGGCCTCTAAAAGGAGTTGTAATGTCATATTTCTCAGTCCATGAGGAGGCATGCAATGATCTGAAGGACTTAGTAAACCTCTGGAGACAGCATTCTCGTTTTTCACCAAAAGTATTTCACAGCGATGTTTGATCTTCATGGGTAACAGCATTTCTCTGAGATTTTAACATTAGCAGGTTTTAATCTAGCAGTTACTTTGTCTGACTCCCATTAAGTTCCTCTTTCAAAAAATATACTTTTGTTTTAGTACCACACAGCTCTGGCTAGGTTCCAAAGTTTTTTTTAAGACATAATTCAATGCACTGCTATATAGATAGTTTAAGCAGAAATTACTTCAGTTTCATGGGTTAGCTACCAAGCCTCACTGTGATTGGAACTAAAAACTATTAGCAAGGCATGGTAATTTCATTTAACATTAGGAAGCAATCTGATGCTTTCATGTCTTGTTGTAACATAATGCCATGGTTTTACCCAATCCACCCTCACTAACACAAGACAAAGCAGTTAAAGAAAAACATACAGATAATACATTTATCCTCTCAACCATTTTTGTGCAACACTTCCACTTCCCCAGTACCCCCAAGGACTCATACTCCCATATATTTTTGAAGTAAGACAGGGCTACTAAAAAGTTATCTGAGCTCCTGTATAATAAAGACTATCTGTTTCACTGAGTAACCTCTAAGTCAAAAGCATAATATGTTTGGGTTATGCTGTATCCATCTTCCTCACAGTTGCTGCCTGTGATGAATGAATCCAGCCAGCTCTTCTGTAAGTTGTAGCACTTGTGATTCTCACTCTTGAAGTTACACCCCTTATTTCTAGCTTGAATTTTGCCTAATTTTGGCTTTGAAACACTGGATCTTATGCCTTTTTCTGGTAGATTGAACAGTCATTTCCTGTCAAAAGTCTCATTCCCATTAAGGCATTTAGAGACTGATCAAGTAACCTCTTCACCTTATCTTCAGCAGATTAAACAGACTGATCTTCTTTAGCCTCTAACTACAATGTTTATTTCCAGACCTACAGTAGTTCCTTCACCTTCAATGAACTCTTTCCTATTTTAAACATATTTTCAAAGTGTGGTCAGCAGAACAGAACACAATAGTTCATTAAGTTTCCCTAATGTCATATAAAATGGCAATGTTACTTCCTACGTGAAATTCACTTTTATATATATCAGAGAATATAATTTGCAGCATTTAAACTTCTTTAACTTACTGAAAAAAACCAGAAATTATTCTGAAAAGAATTTAAAATTTGACTATTTACCCTGGTTTTTTGCACACAATACAGAAACATGCAACTTCTGACTTTTCCATCTATATTTTTATATATTACCTACCTCCAGTGTCACTTCTGGAAATTAAGGTATTTTTCTAATGGTCTTTGTCTTCCTTTATCAGTTTCATGCTCTTAAATGCTTTTTATATTATTATTCAGTAGTAGTATCTATGAGCTATTCAACTCTAGTGGTACCCTTGAAGGCAATTCCATTTACAGTCTTACTTTAAAAATATTTTCTTGAGTTTTGTTTTTTCTTCATGTAATAAATTATATTCCTGAAGCAATTTGCTCACACAAAATAGAAGTATATTTTTGGAAACACACAAATACATGTATACTATGTTTACCAGACTGATAGTATTCTGTTTTCTGAAACACAAATTCATTAGGTAAAATACCTAATTTTACCAGAAAGTTTACTGTAACAGGCTGTATACAAATGTTTTGTTTTATCTTTGTTAGAATATTTAATTAAATTTTATTTATTACACAGATAGTAGCAAATAGGATTTATATCAAGCAAATTCTAAATTCTACCTAGAAGCTGCTTCAACATTGAATTAATCAAATGAGATTATATAGTTTCTAGTTACTTTTCTTTTTAAGCATGATTTTCATTTACTGTCTGAAATACAAGAACAGTTATAGCTATTTTTAATACTTAAGCTTAGATCCATTAGGTAAACAATATCAACTAATTTACATACTACTAGATAAGATGGTTCACATCAGAAAAATATTTGAATCATTTGGAACAGAATTTCTTAACTATTGGTGCATTCTCATGCCACGAAACAATTACTAACCATGATCTGTTCACACATAAAGCCCAGAAAATGTTTGCTCCACAGAATAAAACTTAATTTGACATTAAAAGTTTCAACAGAATAAACAAATCTTGTTTTTTGTTCTGATTTCTTTTTTATTCACAGTGAAGAAGAATTTGTTAATGTACTAAAACCAATATTAATGTACGTGATCTGACACAGTAACTTTTTTGCATGTTAGGTTATTCCAACTGCAAAAATCTTCCATGCAGGATGTGCAGTTGCCATTTCATTAGAAGTAGGTTCTCTCTAGCTCTTGGATATAATATACTAGACAAATACAAAATATATCTAGATAAATAGAAGCAGACAAAAGAGAGCGGAAAGAAAGACTTACAGAAAAGAGGGAAGTATATCCCTATGCAAAAGGGAAAACAAAGAGGGAAGGAGAAATACTCTCTATGCTTAAAACCCCCACAGATTATGCACATAGAAAAAAGGAAAAAGAATGAATAAGAGAGAAAATAAAGGGTGGGGAGAAGGAAGACTAAAAATTAAGACGATGCAGAGAAAAGTGGTTCTGGCAACAAGAAAACTTGCTTCCTAATATTACAGAATCCACAGTTCATATCTGAATTAGAACCAGTTCGAACTTTTATGACAAACAAAAATGAAATTGAAGTCTTGTACTGTTTTCTAATAACTCAATACTTTGTGTCATCTCCTGGTGGCCTAAAAATAATAAATAATTAAATAATTTTAACTCTTTTAAAAACCTCTGTCTTCAAAATTTTAATGCTGTTTCTTTTAACTGCTTCACATATTTCCTAACATCAGGAGACCTTTAACAGATTAGTTACTCCTATTAAGTTCATCCTTTTCCAACATGCATTCTGGGGAAAATACTCAGAAACTTCCCAATGCTGTACGTTTGCAGCAGTATGCTATAAGTTAAGCAGCCTAAAACATCCCAATATACAGAAGTTGAACTGATTTTTATTTCCAAGCAGAAGCTTAAACCTTATAATATTTATAAAATAATTAAACTATGTGTACACTTCAATTTGCTCTAAGGTAATAAGATTAAATAGTGACTATTTAGCCTTGTAATCTGAACAGATTTTGTACTGTCTGAATCTGAGGGAAGGAACCGATAACACATAACACATTCTTCAACTTACGCACTGGTTTGCAAGTTACCTTGGACCTCAGTTTGTCTAATTCCAAATGCTAGTGTAATGGACACAGCAAAGCTTTAGGTGACCTCATAACAACTCATAAAACCAGAATACACTAGCAAGAAGTCTTCAAAACCTGCCAAAGATCAGACAAATATTGGCAAACACTTCCTTGTTTGGAAGATTTGAGACTCCTCTGTGTTATCAAACATAAGAGTTTGAGAACAAGCCATTCTCTCTCCTTTCATGCATACATCTAAATTAAGGCCACTTAAATGCTTGATGAAGTTAGAGAAGAAGATATCTCTCTGACTCAGCAGTATATTTCAGTATATTTAAAATGGAATTATTTTAGTATCAGATTAAAAGGAATAGAAAAGCCAGCAGAATCTGAGTTTTTTTCATATGAACTTCAAATTTAATTCAAAGATCCTCAAAAATACAAAGTCCTAAAGTTTTTTCTCAGCTCAGCAACTAATATTCTTAATGTGGTCCGATTGCTTAAAAAAAAGACTAAAATTAAGTATAATGCTATTGAACTGATACTGTAACTCTTAACCTGACAAAACACATTCTTGTACATGGCTATAAGAGATCTGTCTGAGCAATGTGTTCAGATTTCTTCACTTACTCTACTGCAATAAATTCAATTCTTTAAGTAAAAATAGTCAGAGAAATTTCCTTTTATTTTCCATGACAGTTTTTACATTTGATTCCTTTACTATCTTGCAAATCCTCAAAAAGTGATTTTCAACTGCTTTTGACATCACAAGAAAGGTATCTGTTGCTTCTTGGCAATATGTACAAGTACTCCCTCTGCAATTGGACTCAGCATCTTTTCAGAAAGAATATAAAGCTTACCTTGAAGAAAGTCATGGTTGCTCCATCTTCAACTGTCCCATACTCTATCTTTGTCTGCTTGGCCAAATCATCAGCAGAATCAATAGGGGATTCCATACGTTCCACTGTCAGAAAGGCGGCTAGGTTAGCAGTATACGAAGAAATGATGATAAGTGTGAAAAACCACCAAATGCCTCCCACTATCCTGGTGGAGAGGGCTTTGGGCATGAGCTCAGAACCTAACGAAAACCAGGGGAGAAAGGTGAAACCAATGCACAGACAAATTAATAAGTGTTCAGCACTTTTTGCCACAGTGGGGAGATGGAATCACTGTGCAAAAAAATCTTTAGTCTACAGTCTTAACATGTACTGCTTGTACAAACACACACAACTGAAACGAAAAATAAGGATTGATTATACTTATAAAGACAGACCTTTTTGGAGCTGTGGGAATCAAAACATAGAAATGGGGGATTCAATGATCAATGCCTCTTATATATATATATATATATCAATGTGAAAAAAGCAGTTACTTGAACTGGCTTTCCAGAAAAACTGTGAATGCTTCATTCCTGGCAACGTTCAAAGCCAGGCTGGATGGTGACATGCTTTAGTGCGAGGTGTCCCTGTCCATGGCAGGGCAGTTGGAACTAAATAATCTTAAGGTCCTTTCCAACCTTAACTATTCTATGATTCCACAATTCTATGATTCTATGAAAAAACCTGTCTGGATTGAGCCTTTAAGTTAATATTGAAGCATTCGTGAAATTCTTTATCATCAAGACACTGCATAAATATTATGTACTCTGTAGAAAGTCACTTAAGTAAGTAAAAATAAGCTACTGATGAGACGAAAGAGTATGCAACAAAAGTATTTAGTATCTGAAAAGTAAATTCTGAAATCTTTCATAAATATGCTTTGGACTTTTGCCATTAACATTTCTGTAAAGGGCTGTTCATTAAATGCTTATATAAAAAATAAACATCTCCCATCTCTATAGGTAGCCCCACATTTACAGGTAAACATGGGTGGATATGCCACACTTAATTTGATAGAGTGGCATTGAAAAGATTAGACCACTAAGCATAAACTAGATAAAGGTAGATAATAATG